>VXBO01002759.1:245861-281807 GCA_013400135.1 Rhinoptilus africanus
CATGTTAGGTGTCTGTTATTCTACCAAGAATGGCTTCCGGGAGTTATGCCTTTTTTTGTACCTTGAATTTACATGGAAGAAAATACCAGGAACAAAATACTGCTTTACTTTAGGGGAGAAGGCTGAAATAGGTGTGTTCCTTATGTATTAAAAAGGTGTATGCCTTGCATACAAGTGATGCATTGGCTTCTGCTGAGTCCAAACACATTGAGACTGGACAAAAGAGAGTTTTCAGCAGTGCTTTTTGATAGCTGGGAGAAAATACCATGGGAAATGACCAAACACAGCAGGGGACTGGTGGGATCATAGAATTGCTGAGGTTGGAAGGGACCTTTAAGATCATCAAGTCCAACCATTAACCTCCCCTGACAAAAACCCCTTCTAAACCATGCCCCTCAGTACCTCATCTACCCTTTTCTGAAACCCCTCCAGGGATGGGGAATCCACCCCCTCCCTGGGCAGCCTCTTCCAATGGTTAATAACCCTTTCAGTGAAAAAATGTTTCCTGATATCCAATCTAAACCTGCCCTGACATAACTTGAACCCGTTTCCTCTTGTCCTATCCCTTGTCCCCAGGGAGAAGAGGTCATCCCCCATCTCTATACAACCTCCTTGCTTTGCATCTCCAGAGCAAGGCTGTGCATCTCTGCAGAAGATGCTTTAACCCAGTGGGACCTCTTCAGACGCAACGGGTCAGATGCAAAGGGTGAAACGGGGGTGAGACGCAGAGCCAGCCTCAGCAACCATACACCAGTGCTGGCAGAAACATCCCCAGCCAAGGACCTGGCCCACTTTTACCCATACTGGGAATCTAGTGGAGGTTTTAGGGAGAAGAGAAATGTTTGGGCTGGTTTTTCTTTTGAACCCTATAAGACTACTCACATCTAGTTGCACATGCTCTCTAAAGAACTGGTATTCCCCCTTCTGATAGAAGCTACATAGCAGTGACACTTCCTTTAATCTCCATCGAACTATTATTTCAACATAACACCTACACAGCCAGATGAAAAAGCACCAGTAAAAAGGAACTGTTGTTGTTTTGATTTTTCCTTCTCAGAATAAAAAAAAACCCAAAGCTTAGAAGAAAAGCTCAGAGTCAGGCTTTGTATGTACTAGCTCCTCCCTTCCATCTGGAAATTCCCCTTAGTTACACCATAAACACTCCTCTCAAACATGCTAAAATAAAGTGAACCGAAATTCTGTAGCCGACATGGGAGTAGGGACTATTTGTAATCTGGTGGTTACCAAAAAAAGACCAGGAGCAGATAGAATCTGGTTTTTCATTTTAGACTATTTTGAATTTCTTATTCAATGAAGTAATAATTCACCTTATAAAGAATGTTGCATTTGAATACAGCTTTTCATTTCATTTTGTGATTGAGCTTGATAAGGTTTTTAACTACAAGAGATTGCTTCTCTTCATTCCCAAATAACGGATTAGACTTTGAAGGGTAAATACCACCATGCTGCTAGCATTTTTCAAAAGGATTTGACATCACAATATGTTTATTTATTGTTTTGTTGTCCTACCACTGACGCTTCTATTAAGACCCCCTCTGACAGGGAGATAAAAGATGGTATCCTAACAGAAGACATGGTTGCTAGGAACAGGTGCACAAATTTTAGATCACCAGGACATACTCATCTTTTGCTACAACAAACCACTACAGGGGAACCACAGAAAAATCACAGAGAGCAGCATGTCATGGTTTAGGCCACGACAGAAGATGTCCTTTGTATAAATATGCCAGCCTTTATTCTCTCCTGTTTCTATGCCTTTGGATTGCTGAAAAGCTTTCTAGGAAAATAGGCCTGGTATCCACCATGTCCAATTTTTTTTTAAATAAAATTTAAAAGCAACAAAACCAGCTGACACAACCCTGGCTGTAATTCCACCAACCAGCAGATAGAAGCAAAGCATTTTTCAGATTGTGCTGCCATGCGCTAATAGGAACAGCCACCGGGAGCCTGGTGCTGTTCTAACAGAGATCCACTTACTAAAGTACTCCCAGATCCAATTCCGTAGCTCTGGTCCAGTAATAAGACCTCAATTCATAAAGCATTTTAAGCACGTGCTTCAGACTGCTATAAGCTGCAGTTCTGCTGGCAGCTGAGCCAACCGCCTCTGTACCCTCTCTGGTATTTATCAGAGCTTTGGTTGGGCCAATTCTTCTCGCTAAAATGTCAGAAAACTATCCTATTGTTTATTTTTCGAAGAGAGACGGACCTTCCCCTTTGGAGAGAGGTGGGCTGTGATGTTGGCTCACCCTGCCTCCTGGAGCTGTGTCCTCAAGCAGTTATTTAGATGCTGGGTTAAATTGCAGCTTAGGGCGTTCTGGTTGCCCTTCATGCTGGTTTTGCACAGTGCCTATAAGAAAGGGGTTCTGGTCCACACAGCAGGGTGTCAACTGCAACAGTACAAATAAAAAATACTGCAATATGGACTCAGTAGAAACTGCAGGCCAAGGTGGCTGTTTCAGGAGATCTGCTGGGGAGCAGACCGAGAGCAGAAGTGGCTCTCTTCATACAAAGCAAAATGCATGAAACAGGAATCACCTGAGGTGGGTAACGGGAGGCTGATGACCAACACTTCTGCTGTGGCTGCTGCTTTCCTGGTCTTTGAAGACATCCTGAGCAAAGGGACTGCCTGTCTGTAGTTATACAATGTGAGGTTTCTCCAGGGCACCCAAAACCATGCGTAGGGTATCAGTGGCTGCTCCTACAGCTATCTGCAGATACTCATGGTCATAGAAGAAATAAACTTGTGTATCACAGCCCAGAGCCCTCACGGACATCTAGACCACTCAAGCAGCTCGAAACTAAGCAGAGCAAAGACACTGCATCCTTTCTGGACCATCTTTTTTCTTTTGTCCTCACAACACTTTCCTCCTGCTCCCAAAAGTGCCGGGATGTCACCCGAGGTGATGGGACAAGAAAGGGCCATTGTAA
Organism: Rhinoptilus africanus; assembly: GCA_013400135.1. Classification (NCBI taxonomy): domain Eukaryota; kingdom Metazoa; phylum Chordata; class Aves; order Charadriiformes; family Glareolidae; genus Rhinoptilus; species Rhinoptilus africanus. The sequence goes on from VXBO01002759.1 coordinate 248,811, forward strand.
CAAAATGAAAGTCTTCATGACTTTATTTCTATTAGTGTTTTTTTGGGAGCCTAACAAGGCATGCTTTATTTTGACCCATATATCTGCTTTATGTATTCCATAAGATGCAGCTCCAAGATGCAGCTGGACCACACTCCTGACGGAGGTTCTGTTTGTCTGGGATCTCAGCAGTGATGTTGGCACAGCAAACCATGAGGCTTTCGCCCACTCAGGTCAGCAGGAGTCTTGGCATTTAGTTCCGTAGAATTCTGTGAATTTCACGCATGTTCATTACATGTTGATATCTATATATTTTTTTAATTTGCAGTAATATCTGGGTGTTATACAGTACCTTTTTGCCACTTTGTCTCAAAATATCTTCAAAGGAAGTAGACATCACAGCTGTCTTCTTAAATAGAGAAAATGAAGACTCAGACAGAAATGAGATTAATGAAAAGAGCCCACAAGACCACTCCAGAATTGAGTTGCATCTGTTTCCTTACCATTATTTGGCCACATACTCTACCAAAGCTGGTGGAGCATTTTCAGATATTTGCATTTCTTAAAATGTTGAAGCCTGCAGGTTTGCCTGCAGTGAAGTTTCATGCAAAAACACCCCTCAGCTGGGTAACCTGGAGCACAAAGGGCTTTGTGTTGTCAAGGTCCACCAGCTCCCACTCTGCAAACTCACCCCAGAAAAGCTAACTCAGGTATCGCTCTCACGTACCACAGACTGCAGGGCAGACAGACTTCCCATCTCCAGTCTCACATGTTAAAATACGTCTGTACCACACCAGCACCAGGCAAAGCTACACCATTTATCTTTCCACGGGTAGCTCTATTTACAAAATGACCCAAGCTGCAATAGTGTCAGGAGAAAAGATGATGGCAGGGTCATCTGTTAATCTTAAAGAAACTTTCCGATTAATATGGTTGTTTCACAAATACACCTTCAAAAAATACACTACCGGCACCAAGTAGGGCATAGAAATAGTGTTTGGAAAACAAGACTGTAAATTCATTGTTTAAGTGAATAGACACTGCTGAACACAAGCCAAAATCCCAAGTGCCTATAGGAAGACAAATTTATAGGAAGACCCATTTATACTGAGATAATTGTGCCAGAGCTCAGAAGTTAGCATTTTTAAGGGTGATTTCCAGTAGATTTTTCTGTTGTCTGTTCCATCTTTATGATGTAGTAAAAGGATCTGAAAAACTGGTGGGAAGGGAGGGGAAAGAACTCATATTTTTTGCCCTTGGTGTGTATACATACCTAGAAATCTCAAGGAAGACCATACCTATTTTTTCAGACTATATCAGGGAATTTATTTGAGAAAAAGTGAAGCAAATATCTCAGGATAGGTCCCCCACTAAATCTCTCATTTTAATTGAAGTTTGAATGTCATATCTTCATTGGGCACTTTCCTTTTCCAAAATATTATGTCACTTATGACAATACGGCAGCAGAGACTGGAAGGGCCTTTCGCGTATACCAGCACCCCTCAAGACTCAGAGAAGATGCCTCAAGAGAGGCAGCAGAGGCAACCATCTAACTTTGCAGGACGTGGCTTTACGGCCCAAATCCTCACCCATGTGTGAGCCTCAGTTTCCCCGATGGAGGTCAGTGACGCAAATAATGTGGATCAAAATGAAGAAACAAATAATTGTAAAATAGAGCCCGTGCAACTCTGTGAGCTCTGCCGTTTTGGTTCTGGCAGGTAGATCACAAAATGTGTGGCAAAGGCTCAAAAAAAAAATCAATTGTGCAGGGAGTTTCTCCCTGATGCTCTTACAGAGATAGGTGCTGCTGGTGGGAGGTGTGTCTCCCGTGGCTTGTTGAGGCTCACATCGTGGGGGGGCTTCACCTCTCTGGGAAGTCACGCAGACCTCTGAAAGTCTTCTTGGAAAAGGGACTTTTGAGTAAGTCTGAGAAACGGAGCACGGGGGAGACAATTCTATCATCATGTGCCTGCTCTGCAACCACTTCTCCATCACACAGATGTGTTGAAGTTCAAATCAGCGGCACAGGGGCTGATTTGCTCTAGATAAGGGCTAGCATGCCCAGGGTGATTCCAGATGTATACAAGAGGGAATTCCCAGTGTAGGAGAATCCCAAGATGATGCAAGTTGCCCATCTTGTTAAATAAATACAGACATTTCCTTTTGAATCAAAGGACTCACATCCTCAGCGTTCTTGTGTGATTGCAGACCTCCACAACACACTGCGCTCAGGAGAAAACCCAGGACATTAAGTCCTCTTCCCAGTGAAATCTGCCAACCTGTTTTGTTCTCCTGTTGCCTTTTTCCTCCCACTCCTCCTCCGTCCCATTTCCTTTTCCCGTGATGCTTACATGGCAGCTCCTGTGCATGCACATCAGTAAATCAAACCGTTTAGAGTATTATTTTCGATGTTATCTCTGCTCTGCAAAACGTTTCCTGCTTTCCTGTCTGCGGCATTTCTGCGCGGTGCCCCTCACCAATGAAGCCCCAGCACAGACGTGCTGCCGGTGACCCACAGGCGCCTGCCAGCTCAGTGGCAGTTTCCCCTGGCAGGGCACAACCTTCCTAAAGCCACTCACTCTCCGAGGGCTTGGGGCAGGTCTCCAAGGCGGACTGCCGGGGTCTTTGGCAGGGAGAGCTGGCTCCCCGACCATGCCAGGAGGAGCTGATGCAGTGTAAACACCAGAGCCCTTTGAACCGCTGCTGCATCAGCGTGGTCGGGCATAGCTGCAGAGCAAACCTTTGGCAGCTAAGGGGAAAACAGGAGAAAAAAAAAACCCTTTTGGATGTATGGCAGAGGAGTTTGAGTGGGATTTAGTTGATCTGAAGTTTTGTCCAAGGCACTTACTCTGTGTACACCAATTCCCTGTCCTTAAGCTGTTCATCTCACTGGAGATTTCTAATGAAAGGACAAATTTTATGACTTTCTTTCCGTGGTTGACACAGTTTTTGTATTAACCTGAGATATAATAAACAAAAACAAGAGAGCCACGCAGTGGCATGGAGCTTTGGGTAGCCAAAATAAAAAGTCATACCTTCTCAGTAAATCATCCCCTTAACACACACTGAAGTACTGTCATTTAATGCGCTCTGAAGTACTGCCATTTCATCAGCTTTCGGCTCTTCCACAGAAGCCTTCCAAGTTAAAAACAAAGCGAAGCCTGAAATTACAGTCCTGTGTGTAGAAGGTGCAAAACCAGCCCGAATTTCCATATATTTGCAGCAGAGGACAAATGTGGTTATGCAGGAGTATAGACCACGCTATAGATGCACAATTAGTTTTTCTCTCCGAGTTTGCTAAGGTTAAACCGACTTCAGGTGTTGTCCCACCGCTGCTGACACTTTGAGTTTGTAAAAAAAATCAGAAACGCATATTCTTTGAACCACACCCTTTTCCTCCCCCACGCACTAACATCTCTAACCCTTCTAAACCTGTGGGTGTTATAGTTTCCTAGTATAAGGAGGGGTTTTTTACAAAAAAACAAGCCAGACATTGCAATCAAAAGGCTGCAACCACGGCACGAGCGGCAGAGCCGAGGCGGAGGTGCAGGACGGCAGTCGGGGCTCGGGGCGGTGATGGGCACCTGCTCGCAGATTCTATTTACAGTTTTCGATTGCCTCTTATTCCGGCAGTTTGAGCTGAACAAAAGAACAGCGTGGATGGGCTGGGATGTCTGGGGACACGCACGCTCAGGGATGGAGTTGCAAGCCTGGAGCCAAACCTGTTGCTGCTGCAGCCCACTCGCTCGCCTCAGCTTCGGCTGCGGGTGCGTCGCTGGCAGCAGGATCTCCCAAAAAGGCTGATAGACATCATACAGCTGCGTACCCCACCTCGTCCCAAGGACCCCAACGTACAGCCTGGCACTTCTTATTCTTACCCTACCGAAGACAAATCTGTCCTTGCCCAGGATAAGTCAGTAGAGTCAAAGACCTCTAAGATGCACCGTGTGACAACCAGTTGCGCTATGCCGGGAGGCTCTTGCCAGGGTATATATTAATACCAGTGCATGAAGGGGTAGGACTGTCAAACATGGAAGGGATTTTCTCTTTAGGGTGAGAGATTTTTGCTCGATGAGGGTATGATCAGTCACGTATTTGACTTATGGATTTCCACCCCTGAGACACACAGTGTCAGTGAAAACTGAGGATGACCAAATTTCCACACACTGTACACAAAAACAGGCAAATCAAAAGCAGGAGGACTTTCAAGCACAGGTGTGGCATACAGGCATTTCTGCAGCCTGACAAACCAGAAGCAATCTGACCATGTCATCCCACCCTACGACAGCGCAGCATACACGTAGAAAAGCCAGTGCATCGAAAACCTCACCAGCTGAGACTTCTGCGTTTCATTTTCAGCAGCACAACAGGAAGGTTTCTGCATTCCCTGCAGACTTCGTGCTATGAAGTGGACATGCATGAGAAGCCAGAAAGCCGTGTGAGCTCTGTGCTGGGCTCAGCTCGATGGTTTTGCCGCTTAGCTGGCCTGATTGCCAGAGTGGAGTGGAGCTACATGTATAAGGGGAAGACTGCAGATAGGCAGTGTCTGGGAGGAAGCTGAGCTTTGGTTTTAGCAAAGAGCTCATCCTATACGATATAGCAGGGATACAGCCTGTGGTTGATCCTGATATCAACTGCAAAAACCACCATGGCTGGTTTTTGCCCCTGTTCCAGATCAACAACATCACAGCCACTGTCACAGATAAACCAGGTTTGAACCACAAGCTACTGAGACTCTTTAATAGGCACAGTTGTATATCATACCAGTGATATTCATTCAGGCTGGAGAGGTGGGCCCATGCCAGCCTCATGAAGTTCAACAAGGCCAAGTGCAAGGTCCTGCACCTGGGTTGAGGCAATTCCAAGCACAAATACAGGCTGGGTGGAGAATGGATTGAGAGCAGCCCCGAGAAGAAGGACCTGTTGATAAGAAGCTCAACATGAGCTGGCAATGCACACTTGCAGCCCAGAAGGCTAACCATATCCTGGCTGTATCAAAAGCAGCATGGCCAGCAGGTTGAGGGAGGTGATTCTCCCCCTCTGCTCCACTCTCATGAGACCCCACCTGGAGTACTACGTCCAGCTTTGGAGTCCTCAGCACAAGAAGGATGTGGACCTGTTGGAGCAGGTCCAGAGGAGGACCATGAAGATGATCAGAGGGACGGAGCATGTCTCCTGGGCTGCCTGTCTCCCGTGATGACAACCCGGGAGGGCTGGGATTGTTCAGTCAGGAGAAGAGAAGGCTCTGGGGACACCCTTTAGCAGCCTTCCAGTATCTGAAGGGGGCCTACAAGAAAGCTGGAGAGGAACATTTTACAAGGGCAGGTAGTGGTAGGACAAGGATAGCTTCAAACTGGAAGAGAATAGATTTAGATTAAATATCAGGAAGAAATTTTTCACTATAAGGGTGGTGAGGCACCGGACCCCCCCGCCCAGACCGTTGTGGAGTCACCAACCCTGGAGGGGTTCAAGGCCAGGCTGGACGGGGCTTTGAGCAGCCTGGTCTAGTGGGAGGTGTCCCTGCCCAGGGCAGGGGCTTGGAACTAGAGATCTTTAAGGTCCCTTACAACATAAACTATGATTCTATGATACCAGTGCAAGGGGACTTGCACAGTGCTTGGTCAGAGGGGCTCAGAGCTGAGCAGACTTCAGTCCTCAATACTTCTTAGCCCCATTTGGGCTGTTGCTTTCCTGGAGAGACTCTTGAGCACTTTCCTGCCTTGATTTCATCATTAAGAAAGTCCTTGCCATCATGAACATGCTGCTTTCCCCAGACAGGTTCGCGGCTCAGTCCCCATTCAGTGTGCTCTCTGGCAACAAGAGAAGCCAGACATTTGGCTTTTCCTGCCGAGAGTCCTCTTCAAGGAGCTGTTCTCATTTCCTCATTTTCCATGCTGCAAAATTTAAAGCCATGTTCAATCATTTTCCGAGAAAAATGAGCCTCAGTTTCTACAAAATGATGCAGAACTGTACAAAAACTCTCTTCTTGGGTAGTCTCTTGCAGAGCTGTTATGTGAGTTTGACTCTGTTCATATGTATGTGGATGCAGGAGCGGCAGATGGTCTGAGGTTTCCTCCATTCATAGGTTCTTGTTTGTCAGACCAGGCGAATATAATGCTAACACTGAGCATTTTCATCTGCGGTGGAACAGAGAAATGCCAAATATCATACCAGCTTTTCCCGAGTTTCTAAATGAAAAAGGGGAGTGAAAAACTCAGTCCGAAAGTCTTTCAAAGACATAGGGCCCTATCAGTCTTCCACAATTATTCCTGTTTATTGGTCAGTGGTGCACAAGCATTTTCTCTGTCGTAGTGCTGTGAAAAATCCTCAAAAAAGGTCTGTGTTATGCAGCAGTGAGCTAAAGCAAAGCTGGACTCTTTTCTCCCTTATCCTTTGGACAGTCACTGTACCCCGGTAGGAAAATGACAAAGAGTGCAGAGAAGACATCTCATATGCAGCTTAACTTCCTTAAACATGCTGCCTTAAAGGCAACTATCTAAATAGCACCCAGCAATTAAAAGGTAGAAATAAATATGCTCTAAATGCCCAATCTAAACTCACTGAGGCTCAAAGAAACATTTCCATTTACTTCAACTGGATGTAGACAGAGGCCAGGGGGCTTCTGCCTTCTGCTATAAATGGTTCTTTATCTGATCTTTTTTCTGCCTGGATATGACATCAGTACAATACAACTCAGGCCAAAATTTATATTGCTGTACTGCTTGTATTATCTCTACTGAACACAGACTAAACTTACTTGAAATGTTTGGTTTGGTTTTGCCACCCACAGAAGCACTCGCTCTGTCTTCATCTCCAGTCACAGAAGACCTTGTCAAAAGTTTCTGAAAGTACCTTCCAATGTGAAATCTTGTCGTCAGTCTTCAGTGTGCTAGGGCAATGATTGTGGGTGATGTTGACTGGGGCCACATTACTGAGAGAATCATGAAGCAACTCTAAATAGTAATGAATTAGTATTACTCTAAATAGTAATGTTTTTCAGCTCTGTCTGGAAGATTCAAGGGCACAGAGATGTGTTGTCTTCCATTTCTCTATGGAGGACCAAGCAATTTTCAATGTTTCATCATAAAACCTGGCTGACAAATACGTACGTGTCCCCGCATATCTTAAATGCTATACCAGTGTATGCATAATCAGGCAGGTGATTTGACTGCAGAGGTGACTGCACCCAAACGGAAAATGTGACCTGGTACATCACAAACACCACAGAGGACCCCACCAGTCTCCACAAAAACTCCAGTTCTTCAAGATGCAAAGCACTCTCTCCTTTTCTGTCCCACATCTCTGAATGAAGAATGGTCATTTACGCAATGACATCACTTCCAGCCATCTCAGAAACATTCCCATCCTTCTTCACAGTTTTCTTTAGGTTTGGTATCTAAGCACAAGAGGACGAAGATGAAAACATGGGTTTGGAGCAGTGCACAGACTGGGTCCAGCACTATGTCCAGCCAGTCTGAGCTGGTGCACCCGTTTTCCTTCGCAGATGGAGGCTACCAAGATATTTTCAGCCTCTTCTTCCCCAGTTCTTTCTGGCCTCTGAGAATGAAGTGCTTTTTACAGAAACCCTCTCCAGCAGAACTGAACCTGAGTAATTTTTTTCACCACAGAACAAAAGCACATGCCAAATATTTCTTCTATTTTCCAGAAGAAGTGTTTCACTTTTGATACAGCTATCAAAATTAAACTCGGTTATCTGCTTGCCTTAGGTTGTGACTCCTGCCTGCCCTTCCTCAGCCCCCAGCAGTTTGCAAGCACTGACAGACCCCCATGGGGTGCTGTAAGCACCTCACCACAACCGGAGTGGTGGAAGTTGATCAGGAAGTTGCCTGAAAACTTTAAAAATCTGGTCATAACTGACTTCCTCAGGGTCACACATAGCATCTGAAAAGACACATGGAACAGGTCTCACAAACAAGGTTTAGGCTGGCTACATAACACTTGGTTCTTCTTCCGCCATCACTTAAAGCCTGAGCTAGGGCACTGGATAAAGCTCATATTCTCCTTTGTATCAGTGCTCTTTGCCATTAAGACACTCATGCAAATCTACTCTTCTTCTCAAAGCTGCTCAAACCACCATCTCATCTTCTTTAATGTTCTCAGTCTTGTGTAGCACCATTGGCACCAGAATGGTCTTTCCCTCATATCACCATCCCCTCCTATCGGTCTGTAATACTCCTCCTCCTCCATTTAAATACCCAACCATTTCATACACATGCAAGTGAACATATGTGCAGCACCCAGGGCAGGTATTACCTCTGTTGTACAAATAAGGAACAAGCACCTACTGCAGGCACCTCACTCCTGTGCCAGAGCCTGGTAGCCCAAGCCGGTAGGGTTTTGGGGGAGTTTGTTGGTTTTTTGTCTCTCCGTGACAAATTAGCACAATGATTAAGGTGCACACCCAGATCATGAGTCCAAGAGATGAAACTTCTGGACACAAATGGAGTCTGGCAGTCACAAGAGCTAAACCTACATCTTCTCACCCATGTGCACGTGACAGTATCTGAAAGCAATGATTTCCCTTGTTAAGGCTTTCTTTTCTCTTAACTGCTATTCTGACTGCACTGATCAGCCCCTGCTTCCTCCATCAGCTCATTGTGCAACAGCTACACACGCCCAGCCAAGACTCCAAGTACATCTATGCATACAAAACCATAGAATCGTCTAGGTTGGAAGGGACCTTCAAGATCACGGAGTCAAACCATGAACCTAACACTGACAAAACCACCACTAAATCATGCCCCTACGTACCACCTCTATCCGTCTTTTAAATACCTCCAGGGATGGTGATTCCACCACTTCCCTGGGCAGCCTGTTCCAATGTTTGATAACCCTTTCAGTGAAGAAATTTTTCCTAATAGCCATTCTAAACTTCCTCCGGTGAACTTGAGGCCATTTCCTCTTGTCTTATTGCCTGTTACGTGGGAGAAGAGACTGACCCCGAACTCTCTACCCCCTCCTTTCAGGTAGCTGTAGAGAGTGATAAGGTCTCCCTGCAGCCTCCTTTTCTCCAGGCTAAACAACAACTGGGGAACTGGGCCCTTACCCACTCCTCATAAGGCTTGGCAGAGCAAGAAGGATAGATTAACTGGAGGCTGGAATCAAACAGCAACAGCCTGAAGTCCCCCAAACTGGGCTGTGCTGCCTGGTTTGGCACATGTGGCTGGAAGAATGGCCTTTGACACAGGCCACCTCCTAAAATGCCACCGCGGTTGCTGAGCCACTGACTTGTGAAAGGCAGTAGCCATGCACAGCTGATCTCAAGTCCGCTGTGCGAGAGCAGTGCTGTGTGAGGGCACTATTTCGTATCTAAAAGCAATACAGGGGACAGCAAGGAGAACAGATTGTTTCAGAAGACTTTTTGAAACCTTTGACTTTGCAGCAATGTTCCCAAAACTCTGATATCCTGCATGCTCTGCTCGGTAGAAATGTTACAGCCCTCAGACCCTGGGCTGCGCTTACACACAGACCCATCAGCTCTCCCCACAATGCTCTTTGTTCCTCTTAATTAGACTTTTTCTCACCCTAACCATTTGTTTTTTCCCCTTTCTGATTATCCCCTACTTACACTAACTACTGAATAGTTTCTTCTGCCTTTTCTCACTCTTTCAGTATATTTTCAGGAGTGGATCTTCCCCACGGATATTCCATGCCATAGATGTCTTTTGACAATGACTTTCTCAAGTGGTGACGGAACTGAGACTTTCAAGGCTGCGGTATTCCAGTCACCCCCCTATCTGTAAGTCTGTGCCTGACTACAAGTGACACGCTTTGGGAGCCTGGTGGAGTCATGAGCAATCTACTTTCTTTTAGCTCACACCACTTATGACTGTACGTGGTATCGTTAGCAACTTCCTGGAGTCTTCACAGAGCAGCCTGTCAGGACAGCACGAGTTGGAGCACTTCATCGTCTCCTTTGCAAAAGCCAGAGGAAAAAAAGAAGTAAGTGATTTCTGTCCCCGAGGCAAGGCATTGCTTTTACTTAGCAGTATTTCGCTTCGCTCTGCTTTGATTACTGCTTCTCCATGGTGTGCGTTTGTGCGTCAGAAATGCGGACTCTGTTGATGTTTCACTGTAGTCTACATCTTGTGATTGATGTAACAAACATAATGTGTTGTTGGGTCTGTATTAATTAGAGTTTATTGCAGCTGATAGAGTCTTTGCTACTTTTCTTCCTTACAAATTCCCTTTCCTATAAAAAAACTATTTCTCTCTTACAAAAAAAAAATTAGTTCCAGTCAGGGATAGATAAAAGTTAGATTGAAGGATTTTGGCAGGATACAGGTTGCTGTGAGGTTAGATTTAACTATCGCTGCAGAGCATGAGGCATGAATACAGAATTATATTAGAAATATAAATACTGGGCTTCCTTTGGTAGACTATAGGGAGAATTCACATCCAGCCTTTCCTCTCATCCTTACTCTGCTGGAAAGCAAGACAGGCATTTTATTGTGATATTTACTTGCTGGTCCATAGTGACTAATCGGATACACTACATTTCTTCTTTTTCTCCATCTTTTATTCACACAGCACTGCTGATCTCTGGCACTCAGAAATGTGGAGACTGAGTTAAGATTTTTTTTTTTTTTTTTGACAAATCTTTTGGGAGTTGACTTGTTTCTCTGACACTTCAAAAATACTGGGACCATGCTTAACACTCCGTTCAGTAAACCAAAGACCTTGCTTTTCAATGAAAGCTGTGAAAGCTGACACTCCTTTGCATTTAGCATAGCCGTTATTTTGCGTAGTAGCTGCAGCCTCAAGGAGACCACAAGCCTTGTGGTAAAGTCACCGCTTGGTGCCAGCAATAGCATGACGCTGGTAGACGGGCAGAATGAATCAGTTTGGCTTCCTTCCTTTGAGACTTTAAAGGACCCTACTTCTGCTTCGAGCGATTCTGAGATCGGAGAGGATCTTCCCTACCCCAAATAAGATTTAGCAAAGGGTAAACATCCTACTAGAGCTGGGCTGGCCTGTTAACTTGGTCAAACCGAGTTGTTTATTGAATTTAGTTTCTCAGAGGGTCTTCTTGTTTCCTTCTCCCTGTTACCTCTCTCATTTGTTTGTGTTTATGTTGCAATGGAAAGCACTACAGATTATAGCTACTGGCTTCCCTTGAAATTTCAACATAACGTTTGCTATTCTGCCTAAAACCAAGGAGCATCTGGGCTTGGTTTTAACCTGCCCTTCCCATAATCCTGTTTAGATCTGTTGCTGCCTCTAGTCCAGCAGCTTCTTCACTTCTAGTAACCTTATTTGGGGGGGAAAAAGAAAACAAAAGAAAAAAAAAAGAGAGAAGAAAACCCCCGCTTATTCTGCTCTTTAGCACTCAGTGGGCAAGGCTGATTTTCTTCTGAGGACTTTTCCACAGTTCTGCGGACAGGACACTACATTTAAACGAATACTCACAGTTTGAATTCAGCACACCCTCTGTACAGATTTCTGCCTGAAACTGCAGACGGCTCTTTCAGGTTCAGCATTTCCCATGCCCCGCGGGGAAACATTGATTTTATAGCCTCATCATGATCACACAAATAGCATTGCTGTCAAAATAGAAGTGCCGCAAGGCAGCCTTTCAACTATCTCAGGCTGCCCTGACAAAGCTCAGCCCCACTTTGGAGCTGAAATGGAAATTTCACTGCTTTCTGCAGAATGATTTTGCCCTCCCAGCCAGGCTCCTTTATTCTTGTCTACAAGAGGCTACAAAAGCGCGTGTAAGTCAGTGGCGAGAGCTGGGAGTGGGGAAGCGGAGAGCACTATCGCTGCAGTTACACGAGGGTCGTGCCACCGCTCACGTTAGCAGCTGTGGTCCCAGTGCACCCAGAATGGGGCTGGAGTGGTGGCTGCTGCAACTGCCACGCCAGACAACACACGGACAGGTTTCCGAGCCTGCTCTCCATGACTTAGTGCCTGTACATCTGGCCTGAGCTCAGCACAGGCTCAGGTTTTGTTTGCCTTTTCTTGGTATTCAGTGCAAACCCGCTGTGTTCTCAGCGTGCCATGGGCTGTAATTAGCTTGTTGGTTTTGCTCCTTTTATCCCTTTTTCCTCCCCGCACACACTCAGCTGCCTGTCCAAAAATATCTGGATATCTCCAACTGCTCCTGGTTCCAGGGCTGCTGTGCAGGTCTCATGCACGGACCCAGGACATGCCTGGCAGGGTTTAAAAGGTGGGACACCTTCCTACATCCCTCTGCCACACGTTTTTGCCTCCTAAGCGGGGTGTTTGAAAATCACGGCTTTAAACTGAACCCTTTTGGGGCCAGTGTATACGGGGGAATGCTATTTTCACTTAGACCTGCCTCTTATGCTGGGGCTATAACGGAGCAGCGAAGAAGGAGATAGTCAAGGATCCCACCATTACTGGCAGAAATCCCATCATGTCCACCGCTGCTTTCTGTAGGGCACGTCAGGCTTGACACAATCTGTTTCTTAGACTACTGCTGCTTTGATCTTATCTGCTTTCATGAATGCAGTGTATTTTTAAAGCAGGGTATTTAGTGTAGATACACGCTACCAAAGACATCTAAGGTTCAAACCTGGCTGCTGCTGTTGATGGAACACAGCACACGACAAAAACAAGGATGAAATATCCCACCTCAAGTCTGTAAACACAAAGGATTCAGCATTGAGTCTTGGACCTGGAAAATGAAGCAGATGATTGTATCAGTGGGCAGGCGAGCAGGGACTGACTAGAGTAGAAAGGTCTGAGAGAAGTGGGAAATTCAGAACAGGGTCTACTGGTAACAATGGATGATTTTGATATCCTTAAAGAAGGACACTTTAGGGAATATCTGGTAGCTGGGATTTTTACATCACTATCTTCCCTTGTAGGCTGTAAGGCTCTCAACCAAGAATGAGCTGCTCCTTGTGGTAGATGTACGAACAGTCAGAAGAGATCGCAGATGAGGATTTGGACAAGACACCATAGGAGATTTAGCAGACATGAGTGGGCTTACAGAGATGTCAGAGACACATGTAGGTGCATAGAGGAATCTTTGAGCGTCACAGTTTTTGCCGGTTTAACTAAGGTCTGAAGGGGAAAACCGTGTCGCTGGTATGTGAGCTAGCTAGCTACAGGAGGTGACCTAGATGGCAAAAAAGGAAAACAGTAGCTCTCCAGTTAGCTGAGAGTGAATCATAGGTCAAGGAGAAACAGAGAAATTGAGTTTCATGGTAAATGGAAAAGAGGGAAATGGTGGTTGTCTGAGTTCAGAGCACTTGTAAATACCATCTTTAGCTGCTCTGTTAAAAGTACGATTTTTTCAAGTACAGAAGGCACCGTGGGTTTCCCAAGGTTTTGCAGACCCCCACCTGCTGAGACACACTCACTGTAGACAAAAGTAAAACAATTTTGAGGGGAAATTAGCTAGACAGTGACAAGCAATATGTCAGTGAGCCCAATTCAGGCTTGTCACAAAATTATTTTGGGCACCTTTTTGCTCTGTTTTTCCCCAGCAACCTCTTTAGTGCTGGGGTAGATGATGCTACCATCAGCAGTGCAGCTCACACGTGACAGCAGCTCCTGGACAGACCCACAAGGGCAGGGCCAAGACCAATAAGCCCCCCATGGGAGACAGTTAATGTACTATCACAAAGCCAAAGCTCAACACCACCTTTGCACGAGCCTACTGTTAGCAGAGAGCGGCCATCCTGTCTACGCTCGCTCTTTTCGGTACAGCAAAGCCACACTCTGACTGGGGGATTTCAGAGGGATGAAAGGGACAACCATATTTTGGGGTGTAGGAAAAGCCCGTGATCCCTGTGACCGTTGTTTTTGCAATAGAGGTGTCAGTGAAGGAAGGGGGTAAAGCTTGTGAATTTGGGAGTTTGATCAGGAGACATGGTTTCTTATGAATAAATATCTTCTGCAAGTGTCACTGCCTGGTGGCAGTCCTGCCTGGACCCTTGTTTCCTGAGCCAGTATCCTCTGGCTTCCATGGGAACTTGAGCAATGAAGAAGTATGAGTTACCATTTATGGATCTCCTGGGACAACCAGTGGTTTTCAAACCACTGACTGACTTGGGACAGAGGCAGGGAAAGCAGCAGCAGGATGGTGAAAGGCAGGAACAACCTATGGCAGTGCAGAGACCACATATAGAAAGACGGACCCAGGAGATGACAGGCTGGCAGGACGCGATCAGGTCCCCAATGGAGAACAGAGCCTGGGCAGGGCTCCGCAGCGACAGGTCAACAGCACCCAGGGCCAAGCTGTGATCACACACGACCCTTGGCCATTAATAAAAACAAATCAAGGTAGGGAAACAAACAGAGCCATCGGCCAGCCACAACCCACAGCCAACTTACAAAGAAGCCAAGAGGCTTACCACAGGATGGGATAACTGCATGGTCACTAAAACAGATGCCTTCTACCCAACTCTGCCACAACAACATTGCTCTGTTCATGTGCGGCAGCAATAGAGCATGAGGTCCCCAAAGCCTTTGTGGGTCCAGGACCATGGAGATGCTGGGAGCCAGCGGAGGGCTACCACAAGCCATAGGCACAGCTATGCTGTTCCCATGGTGATCACCTTGAGATGATGCCTGCCTGAGAGGTGATGAGATTGAAAGTCCATGCCTCTGGACATGATGCTCCTCCTAGCAGGGACAGGTCTCTCTCTTGGCCACAGGATGGCTGTGGTTGTCCTTCACTTGTTCATGCACAGACTCAAAGGACTTGACTTAGGCTTTGCATTGGTCCAGGTGTCACAAGTGGCCACATGCCAGCATTCGCTGAAGGATGAGGTGTATGGCCTCACTCCGGAAATCTTCAGCAGCTCCAGGTGAACAGTTGCTGCCCCAGAGATGATTTCGAGTTATGACAGTTTGGATTGAACACAACTGTAATACGGGCCTTTCTGTGGCTCCTAGAGTGTTTCTAACTGGAGGTGACAGAGGTTTGGCAGGAGTCTCCTGTTTGAAGGCCCGGACAACTGAGGCCCAGAAGAAGGATAAAGGTGTTCATAAGCAGCTGCTGGGGAGATTCTAAAGTCTAGAGGGTGACAGAGCATCTCTTTATGAGGAGCACACCTTGTTATTTGAACGTAGGTCTTGGTGCTTCTTTGTTCATCCACACAAAGTCATATTTTCCTTAAACCTGTCATTTAGACACACTCAGCTCTAGCAGCGTGTTGGCATGGCCAGACCTCCTTTCCCTGTTAAAACAGCTGCTCCCTCATACCCCAGCCTTCTCTTTCAGGAGTCCAGAGCAGTAAGCATCCACAGGTAGGCCCTCAGTGTCAAATCGATGGCACTTGGCTGTGTTTTGGCATCCAAGAGCACCCTGGGGCAGATCAGAGAAGCTGTGCATGGGAATCCCCTCTCTCAACTCCTTCTTCCAAGACTTCAGAGTTCCAACACCAGCCAGCAAGAAAGTCTGGTCAGTTAGGTTTCCAAATGAGCCAAATGACTAACAGAAGCCTTATTTAAATAGCCCCCACTGCCAAGGCTATCAGTCAAGCTGTGATAGCCTTAGGGAGGCATTGAGCACAAGTGCCTGCTGGTTTCATGTGTGAAGAAGGTTTGTGAAGAGGATGTGAATCAGCAGCACAAAACTTGTCAGTCTCGGGGCTGCTCTCAGCTGTTCACTTTCACTGCTGCTGCTCCAAAACCTTTGCTTTCCTCAGACTTTTGACTTGACAGGCTTTATAGTTTAGTCTCAATTTTATGATGGCATTTCTGGGGTTCCTGATGGCTCTTCTGGCCACAAAGCTATTCCTCTGGCTGTGGTACCTTTTCTAGACAAGCAGTAGATACCACGGGGGAAATCTGCCTTGCAACAGCCACTCTCTGTTGCTTTCAGGGAGAACTGAAAAACTTTACCAGGTCCAAAAGTCTCAAAATCATGAGTCACCACCTCCAAATCATGAGACTGGGGAAAAATGTCCACTGGTACAGGGGGATTTGGAGGTCTGTTTTTCACCTGTGAACTTCCCCTTCTGTATGACACATATGTAGTTTTACATGCCTTTAGATGTGTTGAATAAGATGGTTTTAAACCCTGTAGCAGGAGGTTTCCGTTGCACATTTCTCTCTTACCTGCCTGTCACTCTTCTCTGCTGTCCCTCACCAGGTGGTGTAACGTGGCACCTAAGACACCCAGTTTATGGAAGGATCACCATTTTAAGAGTCCTTTTTCAAGCCCGAATTTTGTGATAATTTACCCACAGCTGCTTATTTTAGCAGAATAGTATGTTTAGCTGCAGACTGTGGAAAGGGGGAAGTACCTGTGTGGATCTATATAAAGGCAGGTATTTAAAATCTCCAGTTGCTGAGAGTTCACATCTATGAACAGTGTATCACGCGACAAAGCAAACATCATCTTCTCATGAAAAATGATTGCTGAGCTCCCCTCCTGAACAGTAGATGATGAATATCTTCTCTCTTCGAACAAAAAATCTTTTAAAATAAGATTGTTTATATCTGCAGTATAGAGTTAAATGTGAAGGCTGTATGACTAACCTCAGGGTCCTGCTGCTTCCCTAGAGCAGCTATTTTCAGCCTACAAATGCTCCATAGTTTGTTTTAGCCAGCAACAGTCAACAGGGGGATTATCTGCTTTCACCACAGTGCTCTCTGTCCCACGATCTTGGAGATCAGTGTAACCACTGACACAGAGGAGGTTGCTTCTAGCAAAAAAACCTACCGTGACTTCAGATGACTACACTTTGTGGCCAAA
Source organism: Rhinoptilus africanus (assembly GCA_013400135.1). Lineage (NCBI taxonomy): Eukaryota > Metazoa > Chordata > Aves > Charadriiformes > Glareolidae > Rhinoptilus > Rhinoptilus africanus. The sequence continues at coordinate 265,489 of VXBO01002759.1, forward strand.
ACAAAGCACATGGCACACCTCAGTTCAGCAAAAGGCAGTTTAGAGGTCTGTCTTGTTTCTTGAGAGACTTCTCCACAGCTGCAACAGCCAGGGAGTGTTCAAAAGAGGGTAAAACTCAAACGGAAACCTAGTAAATACAAGAAACTTGCCACTTTCATCTTTCAGGAATCACGTGGAGATTTCTTTCCCGACTAGGCATTAAAGCTAGTTTATTTGTCTCTGCATCCAAATCCCATTGGTGGTTTTCTTCTGATCAAGCTAGGATGGAGGCAGATATTTAAGATGGAGTTTTGCTCAGGCCGGATTCCCAGTATAGTCCTGCAGCTTTAAAATGACCTTTTTCCCCACAGAGCTTTCAAATGATAGAGTTTCAAAATTCTATATTGTTATATTGTATTTTATTATACTATACTATATCATATTCAAATTTGAAACTCCATAGTTTCAAATACCACTATCTTGTGTGTGTCAGTAAAAATGACCCGTCTCCTGGGTAACTAAGTGGATCCATTGCTGCTTTTCTTTTTTCATGCTGAGACTTGCTTATAGGAGCAACTTCATCCACTAATTAGTTTATTACTAATGGAAAAGAAACCCCTCAAAATAAACCAGTTCACTGACTTGCTGGTCTAATGGGTCATAATCTACTTTTATCCACAAAAGATACCACAAATATTTTTCTTACTTTCAAGAACGGCATAGCAAATAATGCACGGCAATTTCTTACTTTCGATTGAAGTTAACAGACACAAAAGCTAGAGGCTGGAAAGTTTAATAGCTCGTAAAGTTTACAGACAGGTAATGTAGGTTCTGCACGAGAAAGAGAAGCCCAGGTTCAGAAGAGGAGTGATGGTGCTGGTGATGAGTATTGTAGGTGGCGTATCTGTCATATTTGGGAACTGATGATACTCGAGTTGAGTGGTCAGAGTGGCGTCATTCAGCACGCTTGTGTCAAACAGTTACAGTGCTCCAGGCTACTAAGGAAAGCACACAGAACCCCTCAGGAGAAACTCAGGTCCTGTTTCAGTGAAGGTTGATTTAAGCTTTAAAACATGCAAGTTGTTAACCTTTCTAAATACCGGGGGCAGGAAGGAAGATGTGAAGGAATGGTTTGGTTTTGATCTCAACCATTATAATTGTGACTTGTTTTAATTATTCTTAATATCCACATAAGCGCCTCAAAATTTTCAGCTCTAACAATAATCCCTGTCATAAAAGAAGGATCAGAAAATTATTAGAAAATTAAAAATATATAAATAATGTGCTCTTCTGATCTAATTGTACTCATGTTACAGATTTTACTGTGTCTTTTTTCTCTTCTGTCCCTCTGTATTTCGGGCTAATTAATCCAAAGACTTTCAATCAGTGATTTGTTTAACCATTGTGCTTTTTTTTAGTTCTCACTCTCTTCCTTGCAACTGTATCTGCAATTTTCTTTTTTACCTTTCCTAACAGGGTTTATTTTTATCACTCCAACTTCTCTGTTGGAAATTGAAACAGTTTTACATGAGTAGCTCATAGACAAATAGAACAACAAAAAAAGCAAAATAAAACCTTTTGCTTCCCTCCTCGTTTTCACTTCCCTCTTCACACCTCAGTGCTAGCAAAAGCACCTCAGTCTCTTGAGGCAAGACCAAATATTAACGCAACTGGCCTGAATGAGCAGCAAGAGCCTTCAGTAAAGTCTCTGAACCTCTCAGGCCCCTTCTCTGCTTCATTCGGGGACCAGACTCTAGTGAAGATCTTAACATTCACTCTGAAGCAGCGAGCTCTAAGCTGACAGGCTCACCAAAGCCCACATGCTTTGCAGGGTTTAGCAGGGGCATCTTCAAGGCAAAAGAACGGAAGAGAAAGATGCGGTTAGAGCTGCTATCCACCTCCACGTGGCCAGATGCGCTGCTTATCCAAAGCGCTCTGCTTAGCACTCACAGCGTCCACAGGGAAGGTGCCTGGTTGGGTAACTTGGTTGCCAAGACCCCTAAATAGTCAGCAGAGATCGGCAGTGGCTCTGGAGACTGATGGAGGGTGCAGCTCACACTACGGCCGAGCTGCTCTCCATACAGCTCCTACCTCCACCTGCCTCTGGCTGCTCCACTCCTGGCCATGTGCTACCTACCACTAATTCCCCAGTGCGGCTTTGACCCTGGGGAGGCACTTCAGAAAGGTCAACTGGTGGACAACTGCCCCAGATAGAAAAGGGGGACAAGTTTTCTGCGAGCTTACCACTCTGTGCACATTCACTGCAGTCGGGTGACCCTGTCAGTGACAGGGCAGAGACAAAAAAAAAAAAAAGGTGTCAACCAGGCTGTTATTCTGGCGTGGCTGTGATGTGAAACCACATCCTCATAGCACCCTGGGTTGGTGATTTCATCTCCTGTGAACTGCGTAGGGCACCTCTGTAGGAGAGTTCAATGCTCCCTGACGCTGGGTATGAGAGAGAACAGGTGACCATAGCACAGGCTCTCCTGCACAACAAAGCAGTGCTTTGGCCCCTCTCTGCAAAATGGAAGAGCTGATTTCTAGACCAGACGCCAGTTTGGTATTTGAAATCTGCCACTTTCTAGGAAAGCCTGAGAAAGAGCCACTCCTGGTGAATACGGGCCACCTGCCGTGAGGAATGCAAGGTGCACCGGGTCAAAGAGAAGGTGAGGAAAGGGCAGTCAATCGCGATCTGGTTTCACAGCCCTGCTTGGTGGGTCTGCAGCAAGGCACTTCTGCTGCTTTCTCACCACACTCCAAGAAAATGGGATTTCACATCCATCATGCCTCTTCCATCCTTCTTACTTGTGCAACTCCATGCTCTGCCCTTTTCTAGGGTTGTCTCTCCATAAGGTTTCAATACAGAGGAGCATGTAGGCACTCTTATTTTAGGAGTAAGAAATGTAATTAATTATCTAATCATCTAACAGTGTGAACATAACACAACAAGGTTAGAAATGCCAGGCCTACCTACCCCAATACTGTGGCCATAGCCTAGGCCAAGGGCAGATGGCCAGGGAAGAGTGTAAATACAGAGCAGGAAAACAGCAAATCTTCCTTAACGGGTTGCCCCATCCTCCAGTGACTTGTGCTCAGGTGCTTGCTTGAAGATTAGATGTTTTGCACGTCTTGAAGGTGAGAAACATGTATGTGCTGACTGCGGTTTCTTGTGTGCGGTGAGTCTCACGCAGCAAGAAGCCTCAATGGCTGCTAAGTATACGTAAAGCTGTTGATGCAAAACACAGCCAGGACTTGATGTAGCACCTAGTAATGATTGGTGAGCCCTAGCAGAACAGGATAGGTCACAGGAAGTTGAGAACATCTACTTTGGATGGGCTTTGCTCAACTGAACAGGACAGCGAAGAAACCTAATGCATTGAATCAGCTTGTCTCTCACAAACACATTCTCGAATATCGCTTACCCTTGGCATCACAGCTACATTTGACCCTTTATAAATGCTTGAAAATTGCTGGATGTGATGAATCTCTCAAGTTCTGCTGTTCAAACCAATGTTTCCATCACTAAAATTGCTCATCACCAATATTAGCAGAAAATGAACCCTGAAACTTTGTATGTGTTTTTTTCAGATGAGTATTCTTGGTGGGGTTTTTTTTTTAATGAATATTTGAGATACAGGTTAGCCTGCTCCAGTCCTGCACCAGTGCAGGACAACAACAACAAAGTGCTCACAGGTGACCAGATGCCTCTTTAGGTAAAGCAGTACCGTTATGAATGCTACATTTGGGAGATGTGGGGATACATCCGTCACAGCCCAGCCACCACAGAAGACAACAGAGCTGGGAGTCTTCTGGGCTGAGCCAACTATCAAAACAGCAGATTCTAAAGGCCTGACACAAGGATGAAAATGTGCATTCAGTAGCAGAGAAGCAATGTCACGGGGAGAAATTTCATAAATTGTCTGCTGTGTACTGCTTTCTGACCCTCAGTTAAAGGAGGAAACCCCTTCGCAGGCCTGGATTGCTGAGCAGAGACAAATGATGCTCAGAACTGGGGCTGGATGCAGTGACCAGGGCCAGAAGACTCTTCCCTGGACATGGCAGACAACCAGGAGAAGGTGAGGGAGGGAACCAAATGGATGTCCTCCTCTCCTCCTTCCTGACATGGAGCCGAGACACAGGGCATTACTGCTGAGCAGGATCCAGGCTCCTGGAATGACAGGCCAGACCTTCAGGAGAGGCATTCAGCACACAGGTTTTCTCTACAAGTGTGAATCCATGTCTGTGGCTGCACTTTGCCAGTTGAGGCTTTGGGCTTGGCAGCTGGCAGTCATTTAAGGCTGAAATACTCTTCAGCTCAGCTTCAGCCCTGTAGCTTAGGCCAAAAACCCAGAAAAAAAAGTATGTCCTGTGCGAGCAGCTTAAAAAGTCACAGGCATCCCCTTCCTGAGGCTCGCTCCCGGGTGCCAAGGGTGGGAAGGAGAGTTGGAGCAGAGCAGGAAAGGAGGAGACAAGGGAAGAAGGCAAAAGAAAGAAAAATTGGGAGCCATGTGTCTACGAAATAACTCTTCTACCGCTTCCTTCCTGCCCCGCACCATCGCCGGCTGTTTGCTGGCAAGACAGGTACCTCCGGGGGTGGCATCACCTTCACAGGAGTGGCAAACAGCAGGCGTAGGCAATGCAGAAAGGAGAATATTCAGACAAACACAGGGGCAAGAGAAGTATGCAAAGCCCAGGGGGAGGGGGGGAGAGCGCACTTCCAACAGCTCTTGAAGGTTTTTTTGCTAAGGTGTGAGGGGTAGAAAGCTGCCGAGTAACCGAGATGGCATGAAACTGTGCCACGTCCCCACCTCGGCCGCTGCCATCTCCCTCACCTGCGAGCTGTATTCACCTCCTGGGCTTCAGGGCAGAAGGGGGGGTCTCCAAGCTCGCTCTGCAGTGTGCAGATGAACAGCAGCTCTCACATCGGTCAGACGAGTCCGAGTCGAGGACAAGCTCTCGTACGCCACGTGCCAGGTGAGGTCTGGGCAGAGAACCGCTGCTGACCCTGAAACCAAGCACCGTCTTTATCCCCTCCGCACAGCAATTCAGTAGGTGGCCCAGAGAAGACCCCTCCTCATTCACCAAGGGTGGCAGGTGCCCAGAAGCAGCAAAAAACTCAAGTCACCACCAACCCTTCCCACAACCATCATTTTTCTAACACCAGCTATCAGTACACTTTCACTGCTAGGGAAGAAGGGAAGTAACTTCGCCTGCCCTCACGCAGGAATCTTGTAGCAGCCCTGCTGAGTACCGTGCCGTCTTCCCCCCTGCCCAGCAGTGAGGATCCTCTTCTCCACTTTCTCTTAAGATGAGACATTTGGAACTAAAGGAAACTTCAGATTCCCCTTGACGGGGCCCAAACATACCCACCGGACTCCAGACGGTCCAATTCTCAGATGTGGAGGGATGTGGCCCTCTGGCAAGACGCTTTGGCCAAACTAGGGTGACGACCACTGCCTGATAACCCTCATCAACATGTCAGCATGCGAGCGGAGCATGGTTTGCCGCAGGGGGAAAAGGAAGGTAGTCGCAGAGCGCGGTCGCAGCCTCCGGTGTACTCCTTACACACACACACACAGAGCATTTTCTCAGTTCCTCTGTCTGTGGAGGCCCGTTCCAAACGTCCTGACCTAGAATCACAGAATCACAGAATGGGTGAGGTTGGAAGGGACCTTTAAGATCATCAAGTCCAACCATTAACCCACCCTGACAAAAACCCCTTCTAAACCATGTCCCTCAGCACCTCATCTACCCTTTTCTGAAACACCTCCAGGGATGGGGAATCCCCCACCTCCCCGGGCAGCCTGTGCCAATGGTTAATAACCCTTTCAGTGNTCTGCCGGGCAGCTTTCCAGCCCCTCCGCCCCGAGCCTGTAGCGCTGCTTGGGGTTGGTGTGACCCAAGGGCAGGACCCGGCACTTGCCCTTGTTGAACCTCATGCCGTTGGCCTCAGCCCATGGATCCAGCCTGTCCACATCCCTCTGCAGAGCCAACCCCCCCTCCAGCAGATCAACACTCCCGCCTAGTTTAGTGTCATCTGCAAACTGACTGAGGGTGCATTCGGGGAACTGAGGGTGACCTCAGGGAACATCTTCGGCTGCTGTCAGGGACAGGGATGGCAGGTACTGCTGCCTCTGCCCCGTCTGCTCACTTGCCAGGACGTCATCACTCAGAAGGTGCTGTTGTTGAGCGGGCTCTGACTGCACTGCAGTACTTGCTGGAAATGAAGCCCTCCTGGCACAGGCCGGGAGAACCTCTCCTGGTGTTTATGGCCATGGCTAGCACCGTGCTGCTGTGAGGGTCTCGCAGGCTACGGCAACCCCTGTCCATTTTCTAATACCATCCTCAGCATCTGGTAACTAAACTAAGTCAGGGGATCTGATCGGCCTTCAGGATCTAGGGATCTTGCACAGTAGGTGCTCTGTTAGGCATTCAGGGTGGAGCTGCTTACACCACCCCAGGCTCTTGCCCACATGAAGGGGAAGAAATGTCCCCACCAGCTTGTCCGCCCTTCCAGAAATGCAGGAGACAATCCCACAGCACTGGGAGCAGACTACTTACCCCTGGTCTCCTTGAGATGGACCCAAACAAGCAACAAATAAATGCTCTGAGGCTGCTAAAAGCTAACTTCTCCCCTGCATGAACTCAGAGTTAAAGAAATTTGTCACACACAGTGTGGACCAAGGAAGCTCATGCCCCTCCTCTGTTTGAAGGAACTCAATCTCTGTCAACACATCTCTTCCTTCCGGAGTTAGCTAACTGTTCCCTGGAGCAGGTGTCCAACCCATAAGAGAATGCCCAAAATATTAGGCCAGACAAGACCTTTTTTTTTTTGTCAAGGATGTTATACAGTGGGCACCTTCAACTCATAAATAGATCAAGGTACAATTTTTAAGGGCACTCACCTCCGTATTCCTCTCTTCACTTGGAAAAGTCTTCTGCATGGAAATCATCATTTGACTTTGCAAGAAATGCTTCTCCTATCACTACTTAACACTAACCAAATGCCAGCTCTGCTCTTGCCTAGGGTTATCTTGGAAAGGTAGAGGTTTTTGTAACCACACCTGTTAAGAAGCATTAACTTTCTTCACTTCCATTTCTCAGATGTGCGTATATTCTTCTCTTTGGTCTTGTTTATTTCCTCTAACTGCCTTTATTTCCTTTTGTTTCCCAGAGGCATCAAAGAGATGCGGTAGGCAGTTTCATTGGCTTACTGCGGTGGGTGCTATATAGCATTACAAGTTTATGTTCTTCAGCTGCAGCTATTCTTTAAGAGGAGGGCAGTATGAATTAGCTAGATCTGAACCACTATGTCGTAATACAGTGTGGAGGTTCACAGCAGGGGCCAGATTCTGGTTCCTGTATGCTGGGTAGTCTCTGACACAGCAACTACCACCGCCCACTTCAGATGGTTCCCCCATCTGACCGACCACGATAGCTTCTTTTGTAAGTCTGCCTCTGAAATCTCTACTGCTTGCATTTTTGGCTACTCAGCTTGGAAAAAAAAAAAAAAAAAAAAAAAAAAGAAGAAGACTAAGCCCTCAGTTTCCTCTGGGAAGTGACTCTAGTAATTGATCAGACTCTGCCTTATTTATGAGGCAGTCTGGTCTAGCGGCAGTTCCCGACACCCTGTTTTAATGAATAGGCATGCTGTAGTCAAGAAATTCCTTGTGAAGAAAGGCACTTTTTTGCTGGAAAAAAAGTAAATCAGACCTGCCTCCCAGGGGACACTACAGGAGATCTTGGAAAACTTGCTTGTCTTAGATGCTTCCACAAGACAGGCATTCCACTTGTTCCCCTGACAAGCCCTGTTGGCACCTATGGGGCCATAACCTTTATGGACAAATTTTTAAGTGATGCAAATGCTAACCTTCCACCTTGTCTTCTGATTCTTAGGAAACACCAGCTGGAAAAAGAATAATGGAAAATTTTACAAACACAAATGACAGCTCCATTTGCAGAGGAATTCCCTACAAAGACAGCAAGACACTTCTGGTTGCTGTTTACAGCATCGTTTTTGCCATAGGCCTTCCAGCAAATTGCCTAACTTCCCTGCTTACATTCGTACAAATCCAAAGGAATAAAGTAATTGCCATCTACATCTTCAGTTTATCATTGTGTGAGCTGATGTATTTAAGTACTTTGCCTCTCTGGATTATCTACGTGCAAAATGAGCACCGGTGGAAAATGGGTGCACAGGCTTGCAAAATAACAGGATTCATCTTTTTCTGCAACATATACATCAGCATTCTGCTTTTGTGCTGCATTTCTGTGGATCGTTACGTGGCACTGGTGTATGCTCTGGAATCAAGGGGGAGAAGAGGACAGAAAATGGCAATCATAATAGTGTGTTTTCTCTTCGCTGTGGTTGCAATAATCCACACTCCAGTATTTTTCATGGAAGATGGACATAAGAATAAGAGCACGTGCTTTGAGACTTTGCCCCTTGACATAAAATTAGCTTCTTTCAGCTTTGCTAGATTCCTGTTTGGATTTGCCGTACCTTTCGCAATCCTCATTTTCACAAACTACAAAATTTTCCAAAGTACAAAGACAAGCAGCAGCTTGACTTGTCACCAAAAAGCCAAAGTGAAGTATCTGGCTATCGCCATTATTGTCATTTTCCTGATGTGCTTTGCTCCCTACCATGTGGTACTCTTAATAAGATCCATATACTTTATATTTCATCAAAATTGCTCATGTCCATTTGAAAAAGATGTATATTCAGTTTTTACAGTGTTTCTGTGTTTAGCCACTGCAAACAGCGTTGCTGACCCAATCATCTACGTGCTGGTTAGTGAAAATGTCAGAAAAGATTTTTCTAGAACTCTGAGAAGATGGAGAATGAACTCAGCCCGGCTGAATTCCTCCATTAATTACAAGACTGACAGCATAAAATTGAAAATGTCAAAAGAATCACAGGAAGGAGGGCTAAGAGAAGACAACAAACAAATACCGGATTCATGCGACACTCAAAAGACCAGTAGTAGTGGCAAAGCCGAGAGGGCGGCAGCTAGCAGCTAGCTGCTGGCAGAAATAAGAAGTTCACAACACCGCTGCAGGCTGCAGCACGCAAATATTTACATGCTGACATCCGTAGGAAGTTTTGACACAGCGCATGGGCCAGCAACTCCTTGAGGATGCCACAGGAGCAATACTTCTTATTTCTGTTTGTCTCCTACTACAAAGTTTGCCCACCAGTATCATGGGTGAAAATATTGCTCTGCTAAGGACACGCGGAATAAAGTAATTTACTTTGACTCAAATTGAAATCTTAAAAGCTTTTTTTTTTGGACTAGCTCTTTTCCTCATATGAATTCAGAACCAGTTTTATCTTCTGAGCTGGACAAAAAAAGATTGCCTGCTGAGGAGAACAATGTAGGGCTTATTCTTATGGTTGAAACTTTTAGTTCTTGAGAGGGCACATGTTCAGGTTCTCATACACATACTCTGTTGTTAACGTTTGTGGTTAACCAGTGGAAAATATTAAAAAGGAGGAAGTCTTTCAACAAAAGCCTTGAAAACGTTACTTCAGTATGCAGCTTTATCTGCCTTGCACATTCTGGGGAGAATTAGGAGGTACAACAGTGGCCTGATAACACAGACCAACAGTACTTCCACTGTATTAGTCAAGATCCTGCACTGTCCTGAAATTCTTAAAATGTACAATTCTAATGCTTGATATTTTACAATGAATAGATTTTACTTGTTTTGCAGCTAAATCTGGAGTGCACTGAAGTACACAGAAAATGTATACATTTCTGAGGGGTGTCACAGACTGGTTTTACACCATCTCCAAAGGTTTGTTGAACTTGTATTGCATTTCTGACTAAGCTAACGCTTCCCTTTTGGTACAGATACACCTTTTAGCGCGTAGGATTCTGTACAAGTCTTAAGTTTCTTACTGACAAGGAAGGGCTGGCAGCATGGAGAACACAATCCCTTCTCCCCACAGATGGAGAACACAGTCCCTTCTCCCCACAGATGGAGAAGACAGTCCCTTCTCCCCATAGCCAGGAACTCCCTCGGGCACGCTGGTGCTGCACACGTGGAACTATGCTGGGGCCCATTTCGTTGATGATGCTGCTACTTTTGCTCTGAATAAATTATTGATGGTAGTTTCCTGTGCCTTCAAACCAGAAGGTGAAAAATACGAATGATAGAAATATGGTGAGATTTATCTAAACAGCTTCTTCCTATTTTTATGTGATCAAAGTAAAACAGACAAAGATCATGACCATTTATTTGAGTACAATTTCGTAAAGTGTTTCACAGCATCATTCTGCTTCATCTGCAATGTTGTATTTCTGTAAAATTTTTAAATTGGCATTAATGTTGACATTTCTGAATTGAATTAACATTAGCCCATGTTAATGTAAATACAATACTTGTTATTTTTTTTAATTGTAATAGGTATTTCTGTATGCTGTGCTTTATTCTTAGACACCTTTGCAAAGAAGCATTGTGCCAAAATGGCATTTCCTCAAGTTATTTTATGTATGACATATTTTTTTTTTATTACTTAATGACTCCTCTGGCATCTACCTAGGAAAGCTATCCTCAAAAGTCGTTCACATAATACTGAATTGAATAGGAGATTGTTTCTTGGAAAAAGGTGAAATTCTGTTGCGATGCTAATTAACAAACTGTGGTTTTGTATTTTCATATGTATAGCAGAGATCAAACTCACTAAGGTATCAAGGGCAGATCTGCAAAGTGCTGAATATCTGTAACTTTGCTGAAAATCAAACTTTCCATTATGAAAAAAAACATCAGCAGGCATTGCTCAGAACAGCCCAGTCAGCCACGGCATTGGTGATTAATCTCTGAAGATGTATCTGCAAACTGCCCCAACCTCAGGATTTTCATAGTCTAAATGTAGAACTCTGATGAATAGCAGTGAATTTAGAAGAAACCAAAGATACAGACTTCTCAACTGGTTGAAATGGATGCAAATTAGATATTCACCTCAGTGAATTTTGAAATATCTCTGATATTTTTCCTCTGATAAAGCATGAGTGTCTTTAGAGCAACCAATATTGGAGCCCAGCGCAGGAGGTGTAGGGGATAGGGATTAGCAGGGTCCGATGCAACATCTGTAATTCTTTTGCCTTGCCTAATTTACATGCTGCTCTAAATTACTACATCATCCTGCATCCTCTTAATGAAAATCCTTGGGGCTTCTTTGTTCAGATGCGCTCTGAAATAAAAGCCTTAGGGGTGATGAGGCCCTGTACATCTTGATCCGACTTTGAAGATGACCTAGATGATTTCCAGAGGCACTTTCCAAACTGAAACATTCCATGACAGGGATTATGGGCCAGGTACCAACCCAATGTATCCACATGGGAAAACTGCAAATCCTGATTTCTTTGAATAAATGGAAAAGCAGCTTTAAGTCTGAGTGAGGACATCAAGAAATGCTGTTTTCACATTGCTAAACTATCCCATCCAATAAGTTGCCTGTTTCTCATCTGATAAATCAAAGCATGTGATCCATTTTGTCACGCCGTATCTGACTGTGCCATACAGACAAAGCAAGGGTTTCAACACTGGGACACCTGCTAGAGACACAGCAAAAGACACTACTCAGGTCGGAGCAGATCTGAAGGGCGGATTGACTGTGTGGGTCTTTCCATCCTGTCCTCCTGCAGGGACAGTACCGGTGAGCCTGCAGGGACTGCTTCCTGCCATGAGGAAAGGTTCACCTACACCAGATCTGCAGTTCTCAATCCAGCTATTTGGATTTGTCCCGTGGCTTTCTCAACTCAGCTTAAGCTGTAAGATGACCTGGAGAGAGCCCAGAACCAAACCTAGGCTCCACTTCCCAATCTGATTTGTAGAGAGACAGGTCTCCACATGTATGGCTCAGAGCGGGTAAGTCGCTCACCGATGTACCGGGGGCAAGATTCAAAAATTTCACTGTCTTTTGTACTCAGGGTTTGCTAAGGTATAACTTCCATAATTCAACTTAAAGAAGAGTGGGCTACTTAATAAATAAACCAGTATTTTATTTTTACATATGTCTCAGACACACGTACCTGGGAGATAAGTAGATTGCTCATTATTTTAAGTATGACTGTGAAGCATGAAGTGAATAATTTCTGGCTATGTAATAGAGCTGGACAAAGTCATTTTTGTGGACAAAATATTTTATTTGTTTGTTTATTCATCAATTTTAAGTTATTTCTAAAGACCACGGTTTTTTAAGTAATTGCTTGGGGTAAATCATTTATAAAAAGTCTATTTCTGTCTAAGAAATGCTTTCATGTTCAGTATGAAATTTTCTTCAAGAGGATAGTTATACAAAACGGGCAAAACCAGATATGAATGAACTCAGACTCTCTATGCGTGAAATAGTTTCATCTGCAGTTGGTGACCCTGTAGCTGGTCTGATTTAGCCCCTGCTACCATGTACAACCCAATGGTTAATTTCTGTTGAGCAGTGAGTGGTGAAACCTAACTCAGAACCAGGTTTTCAAAAGCATCCACAATCTAATAGCTTTTCTTCATGAGTGTATTGTCATCCTACAGGTCAATCTGTGGGATAATTCTTTTAGGAAACACCCTCTATACAGTGAAATGACACCAAAGTCGCCTCACAGGTTGGAATACCACTCCTATTTTCAAACCAGCACAAACTACGTTAGCAAATAAAGGTGTGGGGATTGCATCAAAGAGATGCAATCATTTTTTTAACCTCTTGGGTAGATGGCAGCATCCCCAAAGCGGGATCTCCCAGCGTGTCTTCTGCAACTAGTGTCTAGAGATGAGGATGTGATACCTACCAGGGCTCTCCAATCTCTTCTGGTCCTTCCTGGGGCGATTTGCATCCTCCAGCACTCCCTCTTTCCCCTGCACAATTAACCTTTCCACAGGAGAGGGCCCTTCTCAGATTCTATTTGTACCAGGGATGCGGCATGACCTCATGATGCTATTTTCAAGTGAAAGCAACGTGAACCATAAAAAGAGAAATCTGTTATCCCAAATTAGACTAATGGTAATAGATTTTCGTCGCTGCCAGCATGAACAATTGGTAGGAAAAAAAGTAGTCTCGTTACGTCTCATCACTGTACTTCAGATCACTGATAACTTCTAGGGTTTTACTCTCTTACTCCGCCCTGTAAGAAATGCTCAGAGACAATGAAGCAAAAACCAGCCTCGCAGAGAGATGAAAAATCTGCTGAGGAGACATGATAAGCTATGTGGTAAGAATTTCACATAACATCACATGAATATCATCGACACAAGCAACCTCAAAACAAGCGTTCTCAGCACGCCATGCACTCATCCATCCTGTTTGGCAGCCTCGGTCTGTGACAGGGCCCGTACATTTTAGCCCACGATCACAGTGCATCTCCTGTATGCTCAAAGGTCCGTCATGAACTATTTTCTCGAGGGAGGTGAAGAATCAAAGAGAAGAGAGATACTGTGGGGAAAGGGTGTCGTACGATGTACAAAGTCCTGAAAAGCCTTGTAAATCTAGAGTCACAGATGTTCTGAACAAGTATGCAAATACCTGAGTGTTCAGAAAGCTACTTAGAAATGCATCAGTCTGTATCACAGTTCCCCATCTGTAAAATGGGACACTTCTTCCCTTGAGCATTGTTTGTCTTCTCGGTTTAAAATACAAGCCCTTCCAGGATACTAGAAAGAGCGATCAGGTGTTGTATGCGTATTCAGAGATTACTGCAACGGGGCAGTGAATGGCTCAGAGGCAAATACAAGGTACCAAAGCACAAATTCTAATGAGTCAGCACTTTCAGGGTCAGATTCAAAGCACTTTATTTGCTTCTATTTCATTTTAAATTTGGGGTTCCTTCTGGTAACATTGGCACTAGACTCTTCTAGTCGGTCTAGACTAGACATCACTGGGATTTTTCCTCACTGGGATATCATAGAATCAGAATCGTCTGGGTTGGAAGGGACTTTCAAGATCATCGAGTCCAACCGTCAACCTAACCCGACAAAACCGCCGCTAAATCATATCCCTAAGCACCACCTCTACCCATCTTTTAAAAACCTCCAGGGATGGTGGTTCCACCACTTCCCTTGGGCAGCCTGTTCCAATGTTTGATAACCCTTTCGGTGAAGAAATTTTTCCTAATAGCCATTCTAAACTTCCTCCGGTGAACTTGAGGCCATTCCCTCTTGTCTTATTGCCTGTTACTTGGGAGAAGAGACTGACCCCGAACTCTCTACCCCCTCCTTTCAGGTAGCTGTAGAGAGCGATAAGGTCTCCCTGCAGCCTTCTTTTCTCCAAGCTAACCAGCCCCTGTTCCCTCAGCTGCCCCCATAAGACTCAGCCGCTCAAAATAAGGCAATATTTTGGTATTTGGAGGTGGTTTGTTTCTTCCAAAAGGTAAGAGTAACTTCAATCCACAGAGTTGACTTCCAGACTGGAAACACAAAGGGCCAAGTGCTCACAAAGCTTAGAGTACCTCTCTGGGTACAGGACTGAAAACAATCAGTAACACTAACAGCATGTGCTGTTGTAACTTCTGTATGCAGTAGCCACCAGTAATAATCTTCAAAATCTGGACACTGCCTCTCAAATGGCACCATTTCCATGGGTTGGGAAGCTTTTTCTTAGCACTAGATTTCTGGAATGGGTCTCTGAGAGTGTGAGCCTGATATGCCTGAGGCAACAGCACTATTACTTACCTATTTAATTAATTTGGGTCGGTTTTTTGCCTTTCTTAAATGTAGTTGAGAAGACTGAGCTCACGCTACCCCATAAATGTAGGTTTTATTATTGTACATTTGAGATTTATAGGTGAATTGGCAATACATTAGATAAAGGACATTTGATAAGGTATTAAAAAAAACCCTCATCATTTTCCATTATGTACGGTTCCTGTCTCATTCTTTTGGTCAATTCTTTCCTAAAATAAGGCTTATGAAAATGGATAGTCCGTAGCTCTCAGTGGAATGCTGCACTTGACTGGTTTGCTTGCAGTAATAGCTATGCCCCAAAGATAACAAATGCACAAGTCTCAAACTAAACTCAGGACTGGATGCAGCAATGTGCAAAAGGGAAGAAAAATGTACATTAAAGAACAAAGGGACTCAGGAGTATGACTGACATGACTGACTTCTTGCTTTCTTGAATGTTACTGTGGGAATGGCCCGTCATCAGAAGGCAGGAGATTCGAGCCAGGCGAAGTACAAATCTGAAGTTTCTGTCAGAAACAAGAAAAAAGGGGTGAATGGGGAACTCCCTTTGTACATGGGGGTGTGAAGCAGATACCGACAAGCTGTAATGCAATAACAGAAAAGATTCGATGGGAAACGAAAGGTCAGCAGGTAACTTCACTAGTCCACAAAAGCAGAATTCAAAGACACGTGTGATTTTATAGCTGAGCATGGGGATTTCCCTAAAGAGAGGCTGAGCGGACCCTGCTTGCTTTATTCAAGGATGAGTCACTCCCGCTTCTGACCTGATACATCCCCCTCTCATGAGAGGGAAGAAGCTGGAAATTATATTAAATATTTGTCTTTTGGTTTTCTTAGCATTCAGTTTCAGATATTAGAACCATTTCTTAGTCAAATTCCAAGATGAGAACCAGCACTGTAGAGGAGAAGTCCCAGAAAATAACCTATTTTTCTCTGGAGACACTGAAAACCACTACAAAGAAATCAACATTAAGTTAAAGCAAAGTGGTGAAACCAGCCCTCTCCCCCTGAAGGCTGTGGAAAGTTGAATGTGAATCTGAACTTTTTTGGTGGCCTCTGCTTTCAGATCATAATGACTTCAAACCTCCAGAATTTGGAGATAATTTTTATTTTTCTTAATGTAACTTGGATATATCCTTCCGTGACATAAAACAGTTTTAATGCATAATCCTGACTTGTCAGTGGTTCAGCATCATATGTCTAATTGACTAACATGAAGAAAAGATTTCATGAAAGTGACCTATCATTCAAATATTCAACACATCAGTCAACTATGACCACTTTGGAAGATTACAAGAATGCTGTCAGAGTATGCAGGGAGGACACGAGGAAAGACAAGGCCTCCTTGAAATTAAACCTGGCAAAGGCCAACAGGAAGGGTTTCAAGTTTATTGGAGGCAAAAGGAAAACAGGAGAAAATGTGGGCCCACTGTTGAATGAGCCAGGTGCCATAACGACAAAGGACGCAGAGAAGGCAGAGTTACTGAATGCCTTCTTTGCTTTGGTCTTTACTGCTCAGGCCAGCCCTCAGGAGTCCCAGGCTTTGGAGGGAACAAGGAAAGTCTGGAAGAAGGAATACTTCCCCTTGGTTGAGGAGGATCAAGTTAGAGATCAATTAAGTAAACTGGATATCCACAAGTCCATGGGTCCTGATGGGATGCACC
>VXBO01002759.1:291411-306642 GCA_013400135.1 Rhinoptilus africanus
TGCATGCCGCGGCGGTAGCCAATATGCGGCCGCCGTTTGCCTTGTAGGCGTGGCTTCGAGAAGGCCCGCCCCCCGGCGGGAAGACGGGGGCGGGGAGGAGGAAGCGGGTTCCTTTGTGGGCTTTGACAATAAGATGGCGGGCGGGGAGAGGCGGGGCCAACCGTAGAGACCGGCCCCGCCTCCCCCCTCAGGCGCGGAGCGGTCGGTGAGGCGGGAGCGGGGGCTCCTGCGCTGGCAGGCGGCGGGAGCGGTGGCAGCGAGGTGGTGAGTAGGACAGGCTGGGTTGNGCCCGCTCCGCCACCCCCGGGCACGCCGGTGCGCCGTCGCCCTCCCACCGCCGGCTCCCCGAGCCCACGCCTCGCGGCTCAACCCCGCCTCGGCCCCCGCCGCGCTCCCTCCCCAGCCTGCCTGCGCCGGGGCTCGCTCCCCGCCCCGGCCGCGCCCGCCGGTCCCGCCTCTCCCCGCCGGTTCCCCCCCCCTCCGCGCAGCCGCCGGGCTCCGTCGGCGGCGTTTCCTCAAGCCCTCTGCTCCTCGCACCGTCGCCCCTGCCCTGGGCGTGCGGCTTCTCCTGCTTCCCAGCCTGCGCCTCCTCGGGAGGTGCTCCCCCATCCCGGAGAGGAGGTGCCTGCCAGCCCCCTGCGCCCCGGGGGGCGGTGGGGTGGACCAAACCGCGGTGCTTTATAGGTGCCTTTGTCCCGGTCTGAATAGGGATGTTTCTGGCCCTGCCAGCCCTCTGCTGGCTCCACAGCCCGCCTTATAACTCAACACAACCAAATGCATGCCTAAAGAGAAGTATCTGTCTTACCATCTTCTTTTCAGCTTTGATTCCCCCCACAGCTATTGTAAAGGACAATTTTGGAGCGGGGGAGGGGATTAGAGTGGTAGAGGGGAGATGCAGTACCTTCTTCCCTTCCCGTGCTAACTTTCATCACTATACTTGTGGCTGTACGAAAAGAAAAAGCACCCTGCTTAAGTGAACCTCCAGAGCTGGCCTAGGTAGTTCTTGTCTGCTTTCTCCTGAGCAGTGCTACAATCTCCTGTCTTCTCTGCTAGCTCAGCTCTTAGCTAACAGCTTTTTCCCTTAAGTATATTTTTGGCAGCATATTAATACATGAATCAGAAATCCCTGTGAATCTGGAATGTGTAAGTTGATGCTCTAGCAGGAATTGGATCAAATTTCAAGCACCTTATTTGTAAAGCAGACTGGGGATGTGTCAATCCCAAAAGCAAAACTTTTAATGAATTGCATCATACTGTGCTCTGTGTGCTACTATTAAAAAAGAAAAACAAAAAAAAAACCCACAAAACCTCCTTTTTTCATACTGTATTATACTACAGATAGCCGTTGTCTCCTTGACAGCTTTTTTTTTTGTACAGCTGTTTCAAACAGTGGTGAAGTTTAACATACTAAGTTTGGACTCCTGACACTCAGATAGCAGTGGAAGAACGGAGATGGTACAGCTAGTCTAGATACCGCCTCTTGGACAGAGACAGTTGCTGCTTGAAATTACCAGGGAATTTTGAACATCTTGCTTCTAAAGTAGCAGCAATCTTACTGTCACGTACCAAGAGGTTTTGCACAATGTCTAATACCTTTGTGAGTATGTTAATATGTAAATCAATAGAGAAACATACTTACATAATAGTTAGGTTTTAAATTTAGTATTCTCTTGAGATGAGTGCTTGTTGAAGATAGTGCAGGGAAGTCTGGGGAAGGTTGTTTATTTGCGTCTGATAATGGCTATGAAGTTAATTTTTTTTTTTTATTGGCAACTTAGGTTCTGAGGCATGCTTATGTGCATGCTAATAGAATCTGAAGATATAATTCCTATGATGGGCATTTTCTTTAAATTTGTTTTAACAGCGGTCCACCTGGTTTGTTTATTGTTCTCGGGAAGAACCTGGAATCACATGCAGCAGGTCTTATGCATTATTATATTGCATGGGAAAACTGCTTCCTTCTTTAGTATGTTAATAGATTACAGACTGGACTGGTCTGCCAACATCCCCTGTGTCTTTTAGTTTAGTGGATGAGATAGTGGTTCTTTTACCAAGAGCTCCTGCATTCCCATCAGCACCATATCAGTCTGCTTTTTGGGAGGCAGACAGACAAAGCCTTTTCCTCTAAAATTGCCAGATATCCAAAATAGCACCAGAAAATATTGTTATTTATTGTTCTTGTGACTGCATCATCTTTATCTGTAGTTGTTGTGGGGTTTTCTGTGGCTTTTATTTGGCTGTGTTTTTATAAAACAAAGTTTATGCCCTTGTCACCTACCCTAAACTAAAAGAGTATCTAATAGGAATTTGGGGATTCAAATAGTTACCATATACGGGCTCACAAAGAGATTACCCTTCATTTATAGAGTGTTTTGAAAGTATACCCAGGGAGCAAAATCTTCTGAACTTCTGTAGCATCATAAGGTGTTTGACAGAAATAAAAAATACTGTATCAACTTGATATTATGGTGTCTCACTGGAGCTGGGGTTCATATGCCTCATGACCCTGTCTTGTATGTTGCTGTGAGCTCAGTCCGTAAAAGAGAGAGAGAATGAGACTATGAGTTGGTTAAAATACAGTTTCCATGACATAACAGCATTTAAGTTTGAATATTTTGTGATCATGTCAAAAGATTTTGGCTCGAGAGTGTTTAAGGTGGGTTTTTTTTGTTGTGGTATTTTAACAAAGATGCCTTTTCTTGAGAAAAACTTGTTTTCTGCACCCCCCGGCCTCCCCAAGTCCTTTGTCAGCCATCTCCTTTGCCCCCAATTTTGAGATCAAGCACTCTGCAAAAATTTTTTATTACCAGCCACAACAGAAAATAAAAATAGATGTCCATATGCATGCTCTTTACTTGTTTCTTTTCTAGGTATGTACTTCAGTTGCAGACACTGAACTGTCTTGTACTGTACAGACATGTCGAGAAAAGTATCTGAATTGTTTTCATATTTTATCATATATTGTAGCCTGTTGAAATGGAACATTCTTTTAGGTTTCAGTAATCAAAGGAATTGTTGCATGCGTTTGGTAGTTGTATTTGGTATATCCAATCTTATTTTGTCTTAAACATGTTTTACAAACTCAGCTTTTATAATTAAAACAATTTAATTACTGACATTGCTTTCATTATTGTCATCTTGCAAAGTAAATCTTAGTCATAAAGTTTCTGTGCTGGTAAAGGAAAATTCTCCCTGGTTTTGCTATGTTTCGGTTTTGTATTTGCGTGTGCACTTGCTCTTTTTCTATAGATGCTACAGAGATATGGTTTTGTACAACGAAGGTGAAAACTGTATAGTTTTGTGATAAAAGCAATGAAGACTTGCTTTCTGTGTGCTTTTGTGCATGTTTAAATTTTTCAGATGATCACTAAAGATCTTGTTTGCTCTTTAAATGGCAAAGGTGTAGGGACAAGGGAGAGGCTGGTCCAAAGGTCAGGGTTATAGCCTAGGACTTGGACTTAAACCGTCAGTTTCCTTCTGCCAGATTTTGTGTGTATTGTGGGGCAAATCACCTTTGTGCTCTAGCTGTAAATTGGGTTTAATAGCACCATTCAACTTTGGAAGAGTTCTGTGAGAATAGAGATACTGAAGCAATTGAAAAGAGAGGTGTATACGTTTCTGAACTGGGAAACTATTTTGTTCTGCATGTCCTGTACTTGGCTGACATCTTGCTTCCCGGTACTTGGTAGGTGGTGCTCTAACTTTTACTGTATGGACTCTTGCTCAGTAGCATGGGAGAAGAGGAAGGACTACATCAAACACAATTACTGGTACGTCATTTTTGCTTCTTAAATGAAAACGTAGCCTAGTATTTTGTGCAGTGTCAGGAAGAGGATGACAAAGGACTGGTTGTAAGATACTAATTGGAAGTAAGTGTTATAGAAAAAAAATCCATGAAAGCTGTTGAAGGTTTACCTTTAAGAATCTATAAAGTTTTTTTTTTCCTGTGCGCACCCAAAAATGTATGATGTATTGAGATTTTCAAGTTCGCTGCTGTGTTCTGTTCTTCTGTTGGTGTGCCTTAGAATAGCAGATATATGAAAACCAGGGTAATACTCAATTGAAGATTTAATTATTCTTCACAAGAATATAAGTTGAAGTAAAAGAAGCTTCAAACTCTGCACAGAGTGTTTAATGTTTGATGACATAATCATACCTGGTTGATTAGTAGTCACAGAAGATGTCTCTCAAGGGCAAGTTTCAAAGGGGGGGTGTGTGTTTAGAAATTACTGTACGTACAACTTGGTAGGAAAAATTAAATCGTATGTCCTCCAATAGGAAGCTGCAGGAATACCTAAAAATCTAGACAAGGCACTATCAAGCAAAAACTTGGGTTGCATTTAACGGGAATAATAGAAATAGATTACAGGAGAGAATTTTTGAAGAAACTTGCAAAGCATGTAATATATTGGTAATCCATAGATAGCTTTTAAGAAGTCTATGAAAAATGACTATAAGAACAAGTTCATATATTCTATATTGTAGTCTCTGCATATTAGAATTTCTGCATATTATAATTTCTAAAGGGTTTTGTACCTTCAGTGGAAAGAATTCTTTAAGATTCGGCATATCCAAAAAAAAGTTATTTCACGGATATATGCATCAGTGTAAGAAGTGTTCTACGGAGTCAGAGCAAATGTTTATCTAGATACGATGCTGTCCCCAGGTTTTCAGAGTAGATAAGTATGTCGTGTATTTTGAGAAGAACAATGTTGTTTCACTTTGCTGGATTTTTAGTGACTGAAAAAGCTGAGACCGCGCTCTCTGAAAATACATGGAATATACTGTAGTAACCAGAAAAGCAAGGCAGAGGTTTTGGCTTACCAAGGGAAATGGAAAATAATATAGGAGGACACCACAATAGTATTTTGCTTTTATCAGCTTTTATTTGATTTTTTTTTTTGTTTGGGTTACTACATTAAAAAAAATCCCCAAATATCGTGCAAATGTGAATTCTAAGGACAGAAGACTTAGAAGGGACAAAACAAAGGTGTATAAATGTAAAATCGGGTGCTAGCTTTCAGCAGCAGCCTGATTCTTAGAAGACTAAAAGAAGTGACCTCTACTGCCTGGGAAAAAAAAGAAAAAAGTTACTTTGTATTTCAGGAGATCAGCTGCAATGTTTGCATAGGGCACTGCTGTCAAAATTAGTGCCATTGAGAAGATCTGGAAGCTACTGCTTGAAAACCACACCTTGGAAAATTCAACAAATGATTTCTAGATGTGAAAAATTAGAACATTGGATGCACCCCACTTATTTTTATCTGGTGAACCTAAGCTAGGAATGTGGGAATTTTGCTTTCTTACAGTCAACTGGGAAAGAAGTAAAGAAGCCCATCCAGAGGATGACTGTGCCTATCCTTATTGGACTTGCACAATTCCTATTGGAATTACATAGTACATTGACTCACCTGAGTAAGGGAACCGGAAGGACTGCTTTAGGCACCTCAATTGAATGTCTCAGGTTATATGGAGCAAATCTAGATATTACTCTCTCTGGAGCCAAAATAAGCTAACTTTTTCAAGTGTGCAGCCCATGGTATTTTTTTTTCATGTTACTCTGTTAGGCATGTTGATGTTTTGGAGGGGTCAAATCTTTTAAAGATGGTGTGCCAGGTTGTATTTTTATTTCCAAAATTAGAGGTTAAGCATGCCAGTAGAAACTCGGGAGGAGCAAGGAGAAACTGCCTCTCCGATAGGTGAAATACAGCCGTTGAGATGTTTGCTTCTGTGCGAAGCAGCAGCTCCTGACTGCCATCAAGTGTGGAACTTAATGGGAGCCAGGAGCTGGGAGCTCCTGCCTCTCTCCGATGCCATGCCTTGTGGACCTGCTCACCCCTGGTTCCCCAGTGCCGTCTTTGGGACCCAGTCCATATGTTCCTGTCCCCTGTTGTACCACACTGGCCATTCTATAACCTGGTATGACGATTTTGACGTTTCTATCTTAAAAGAATTTGCTGTTTAAATTTAAGATTATTTTCTGATTTGTTTTTTAGTCTTTCTTTTTTTTCACCTCCCTCTTGAGCAGTTCGTGTTGTACGAGAATTTTTTGTTTTGTTTTGTTTTTTTTAACAGGACACAATGTTTGTGCGAGGATTAAAGAGAAAATGTTTTGATGGCGAAGAAGATATTGAAGGAACTCTGGCTGGTATTAAGGCTATTCCTTCTTATAATCTTCAGCGGCAGTCACTTTTAGATATGTCCTTGGTTAAACTTCAGCTGTGTCACATGCTGGTTGAACCTAACCTTTGTCGTTCGGTACTTATAGCCAACACGGTACGGCAGATCCAAGAGGAAATGACTCAGGATGGGACTTGGCAGATGATAAATACACCGAGTGCAGGGCAGGCATCCCTGGATCGTCTTGTTTCAACAGACATCCTCTGTCGTTCATCTAGGGAACAAGCTGAGGGAAAGCACGTCCCAGGCTATAGTACTTTCAATAAAGACTTTGAGGGTGACCAGGCACAAGATAGTTCAGAGACTATGTCCACAGCCTCTTCAGTGCAAGCTCCCAGAAACCTGCAGAACAATGTGTGGGAAATGGAAAACCCACAAGAAAACAAAGGAAACTTTCAAAAATCATTAGATCAAATATTTGAGACACTGGAGAATAAAAGTCCTAATTCTGTTGAAGATCTGTTTTCAGAAGTTGACAGTTCTTACTATGATCTTGATACTATGCTAACAGGCATGATGAGCAACACAAAAATGGGACACTGTGATGGACTTGAAACATTTTCTTCTCCAACAACTGCAACTTCTAACTCAAATTGTAAATCTGATCTTAATGAGCTTGATCATATTGTGGAAATCCTTGTTGAATCCTGAAACTCCTTGTGTAGGAGATAAAAATCTGTTAACTGGGAAAAAAGACTCGAGAAATCTATTTCCCCAGTTTGTTCTATCTGATCTGCACGTGTATTTTACAAATATCTATATATTATATAGATATATATATTAAAAAAGCACTTCATATTGCAAAATAGTGTTAACTCTTAAAGTTAACCTGCAACTTGTAGTGTAATAATCCGATTTATTGTCCATTGAACTGTTAAGTATATACGGTAAATGTTTTTAAGTTTGGGGTCCGAGGCTCTTGAAATTGGGTTCCTTTTACCAATTTGTTTTAGCCTTTGCTGGAGGATATGCTCAGTGAGAGGGAGTCTCTCTCTTTTTTTTTTTTTTTTTTTTTTCCTTTCTCCCAGTAAAAACAGTAATAAACAGAGAGAAGTTGGATAACTAGTTTTCTATTTTCCTCCGGTTTCCGCATTGTTACACCACATAACTCCTACCATATCTGCTGCTTCTGTTCTAAGTCGCTACGTGGCTCTTAAAGAGCAGTATGCAATAGTTCCTATTATTCCTAGCTAGCTTATTCTGGGGTTTTGCTACAATTTTTACTTCAAAAATAGTTTTAAAGTGTTTATTGCTGTTTAGATTTTTCCAGGTATTTTCCTAAAATATATTTTTAATACAGATGTTATGTCAGCTGCTAACTTAGTACCTTTTGATCATACCTGCAGTTGATGTATTTTTTGAAAGATTTTCAAAAAGGGATGTTTTTTTACTGTGAGCTACCCAATGTAGTTCAGTAAAGTGTATGTAAATGTAAATATATGATTTTATACTTTACATTAAAATGTAAGAGCTGTTTTCATGATTCTGTTTTATAGAGTAGTACTTTACTAAATTGAGACTTGTACAATTACTCTTTCCATACCCCATGTACTTGAGTATCATTAGAGGAAGAGCTTTGATCCAACTAGATACAATTACGTTTAATTCATTTCAGACCATATTTTTTGTGAACTACAAACCTAAATTACGTAGGTTTTTATTTATGTGTATTTATATGTAAATGTCATCAAGTGAATTGTTTATCACTGAAGTCTACCATCAAACATTTGTTTATATGAGAAAACTATCTTGCACTAATTGCTACAAAAAGTGTTATTAGCGGCCTTTGAATCTCAACTGGTATGTCATGATGTCTTGTAATAATTAATATGCTCCACTCTTACCACGGGTTTCCTCTTGGCTTTTTGTAATAACAAGAGATAATACAACATGGGATGGTGTTCTTGTCTTGAAGTACTCACATTCGTTTTAGAGTGTATATAATTAGGCTTATTCCCATGAGATTTCTTCTAGGGAAGGGGATAGATCAAGCGCAGTGCATGATTTTGCTATAAAATGAAAAATGTTTACTTTCGCAAGCTGGTACTGGGGAAGAGACCTGAACTAGCAGGGAGGTAGAGAAGGGGGAAAAGGTTGATTGGTTTCTTGGCAGCATTGTGCCAGGGGAAGACATTCGCCAGTAACTCCGCTGTTTTCTGTAGACCTGAAGCAAGCAAGACGCTGAACATGAAGAGAGCGCATTTCTGTGTCTGACAGACTCTGTCTTCCTACAAGCAACCTCACCTACTGCACACTACCCTTTTCGTATTCTCAAACCCCTAAAAAGGGGGAGGGTGGAGGCAGAGGGGTGTGAAGGACATTCTAGTGTCACCTCCACAAAAGGAGATCGCTGCGCTTAGGATTTCAACAAGTGCTTTAGAAGCAGCTGGTTTGGGGAGAAATCACATCACTTTGCTAAATTTTTCAAACTTGATAGTTGAAGGCATTAACTCAGTCACATGAAAACATGCAGTTGGTGTGAGTCTTCGGTGAATTGAAAGTTGCTTTTGTATTAAACTTGGACAAACCACGGTTACTGTAGTAATTAAACATTGCTTCCTCAATTAAAGTTTGATTAATAACTTTGTATTAAATTATGAGATACCATATAGATACTTGCAGGTTCAGTCCATATGATACAACTGGACCAAAGAAAAAAACGATAGAGAGATCCCTCACAGATGGGAGGTGTTGCAGTAGGACATCCTGCTTCAGGAGGATACAAGTATTGATGTGATCTGTCATAGCTCACAGTGACATAACAGTCTGGTTTGTTTCGCAGTGTTTGTTGGGAGTATCAGAGATTCCTTCCAGATTACAAATCCGCAGGAAACTTTTCTTGATGCTTTTCTGTGTGTGAATAGATCCACTGAGTTGGACACCGGATGCCTTAGGGTAAAGCAGAAAGCCAGGCAGTTACCAAGCGTTATAAAGCGAACATTAGTGTTGAGTTGAGTAATTAAGTATCTTCTGTCCCTCTGGGAAAGGTCCCCAAAGCTGCTATGAACCGTGGTTCAAACCCCACAGGTTTGAACGCCTGTGGGTATTCCCCTCTGGTTTCCTCCCCATCCTCCATTTTCATTAAATGAGCACTTGCATGTTAAGATATTTAAAAAGATGCTCTCCCCTGCCTCCTGAGTGTGCATCAGTCTCCATGTTACAGGTAGGAATTAGTATAATTTGTTCATAGCTGTTAAACTGTGTATTTCAAATGCACGTATGTGTGTATATCTACACCATACAGTACGAAGCATCTAGCTGGGTGCGTTCCTTTACTGAGGAAGCCATGCCTAGTTACAGTAATTTGTAGAGACTGCTTGGCTTAACGGGAAAGGTATTAGGTCAGTACGCGTTTATGTAGTTAAGCATTTAAACAGAAATATATATTCTGTTTTATTATGTTCTTAAAATTACACTTATGTGCTTTTACGTGCCTAGTATCTTGGTGCAAGGCTTCAGCAGGTATAAGAATTTGTATGGCTGAAACTTGCAGAGTCACTGCAGAACCGATGTGTGCCTAAAACCGGTCTCCCTTTGCAAGGACCAGTCGGTGTAAGATCAGCTTGTCTCCCTGCTGCTTTACTGGTGTGTCTCAGGCTAATTCAGCTGCTCATTCTGAGTGGCTTCCATTCTCCTGCTTTAAAAAAAAAAAACAACATTTTATTTTCTAACTTGTATCACCATTTCTTTGCTAGTTCAAAGAGGTCTTAGTTAAATTTGCATCACTTAAAGGTTCATACAGTATGTTTCCCCTTTTATGTATTCCTCTATGATACTGAGAGACATCAGAAGTTATAGGGTGCCTGTAATACAGTGGATTTTAAATGACTTATTTTGTGAACAGTTACTACAAATGGCAAGAGATGATACTTGCTGGTGGTGATTTTCTTAAATACTACATATAAATGGGAAATAATTTAACCTCTGTTAAATGAGAAAAGGCTTCTGTAAGATTTTGTTACCACTTCTTTTCTGTGCTCCTAGGGAAAAGAGTCATGAAACCTGCATGGCGGTCAGCGCTGCCTCTGAAACAAGGCTGACAATAACTTAGCTGTAGCCTTGCACAAAACAAAGCACTTCGAAGCAAAGCAGCTAACATCGAATCTGCTTCCTTCTCAGGTAACCCTGAATATCTGTCCCCTTCTGCCCCTTTGTCTCTGGTTTTATTTCTTCTTCTCCCTTGCAAGGAAATCCAGCGCACACGGAGCTTCTGGAGCTCGGCATTTAGCAAAGGCAGCAGTGTGAGGAGCCAGGCTGAGCTAACCGTGGCTTGTGTGCATGAAAGTTTCTCACTTCCCTGTTCGTGTGGTGTTGGTTGGGTTTTTTAATTCCCTCTTCTTCCACAGCTCTGAGCTTTATCTAGCAAAAGACATTGGCTGTCTCTGTGAATGTAGCCGTATTTGCCGAAAAGACAAATCTGGTCAATGAAGAGAGAATTGGGGTTTTGGGATGAAAAGCACCTTTCCAGACACTCAGAGGCGCAGCAGTGAGAGGTTTCAGCCTCCAGCAGGTTAGGGATTCACATGCGAGTCTTCACACCCACCAGGAATTACCTGTTTTCAAAGCTGTTCTTAGACTGTTTTTGAAGTCTCGGGTATGTCTAGACTGCTTTAGTAAGCGTTTTAGAAAGCATTATTGTAAATGGACTGATAGTATAGTTTTATATTGCAATTATCAGACCATTATGGATGTCTTGTGCCTCAGAATATTGATTTCAGTCTGTGACTCCTTCACAGTTCTGCAACTTACTCCATATTCCCACATAACAAACTGTCAAAAGCTAGGATGAAGAGAATATCCATTTATTTGCTGACATCTAGGATAAGACAAATAAAAATGCTTTCAAAACTGACTTCTCTTCAAAGTGAAACGTGTGTTTACGTCTCAGGCCTCGGATGTATCATCCCTTATGCAAAAAAAACCCCATGACTGATCATGACAAATTTTGATGGCTCATCAGCTCTTAAATGAGTGTGATTTCACAGTATGTGACTAATACTAGAAGTACATAACCACCAAGTTGCAAAGAAATGAAATACGCATCTTAGGAAAATACGCATTTTTTTCTGTTGGGCTTGTTCAACTATAAGCTTTCACAAGGATTGTGTAAACTCCTTTCGGTGTTTCTTGCAAAGATGACAGTTAAGATAAATTTTCCTGTTTTTTCAAGGAAATTCCACGAAGAGATGAAATCCCGCTGAATAATTCAAGTTGTCAGGAAAGAGGTTTACTTCAGATGTCTGTAGTGACTTTTGTTGTTTAAAAGCCAGTGAAAAGTACTAAAATTTCATTAACTGATGTGATTATCATAATTTATATGGTAGCTTTGTTTCAAAAATAATTACTCCTTTGCTTAACCAAGATTCCCCCAAAATGAGTGGTTTATGACCTAAAGAATTATTGTGGTAAATGTTGATGCACAACCAACATGTCAACAGGAAAATAGAAAGCTAGAGGCAACTTTCCATTGCAGGGAAAACGTTCAGTAATTTCAACTGCCATCTTTTTAAGGAAGAATAATTGAAGTTACAGGTGATTACATGACTTCTTGCAAAAACAGAATTAAAAAGAAATTGTATCCACATGTCTGCTGTGTTTGGAAGTCCCCTCGGAGCATGTGGGAAGTGGCAGGTAAGTACTGCAGTAGTAAAATGTTACAACTAAGGAACAGCGTATCATAGTTTTCATGTGCCAGTTCCAGACAAGTTCTGGAGATCAAGAAAATGTAATGTAACCAACCTCAGGTTGTGCAAGCTTCCAAAACAAAACTTCTTATGGAAGAGCAGGTTATGTTGCTAAAACAAACAAAAAACCAAAAAACCCTAAACACCACCAACAAAAAAAAAAAAACAAAAAACACCACCAAAAGAGTTTAATACTCAGAGGAGAAAAACATTCACTTTCCTGTGTTTGTGGTCATTGCTGAGAGAAATGCTAGATACGGAAAGTACTGGGTGTTAGGATTTTTTTTAGTCCAGTGAGCTGAACAAAGTTTAAGAGAAGTTTGTTGAGTGGCTATTTGTTTTCATTGAAGCCCAGTAATGTGGTGTGCGTTTGTGTCTGGTTGGTTTGAAAGGTATGGGGAGAAAGCACTTTTTCTTGGAAACTGTGATTCTTTTGGCAAACTAGAATAATGGCTTATTTAGTACTTTGCCAAATATTCAATACTGTTGGGGTTTTTTAAAAGATTACCATCTTGAGTCATGGCTTTTTTTTTTTAAAACTTGAGTAATTGTAGGATTAGTTAGTAGTTCACTGAGGCTTTACTGCCAAAAAAGAGGTTTTAAACCTAACCAAGGCTTGATAGAGCAGGCACTATCATTTCTCCCTTTCCTGTGGAAATACGGCATACATGATCATTCTGTCTTTCAGCTTCAGAATAGCTAATTAATTTCAACCAAATCTGGCTGATCTCACAGTCACTACATTTTTAGCATTTTTTTTTTCTTTAAAGCGTGCAGGTGAAAGAGAAGAACACAGAAAAAAACTGCATTCTGTACCAATATCCATTCATCCTGATGAGGGAGAGATGTATATACGTTTCCAGACACGAGACCAGCTTCAATTAGAGCTTGTACCTTAGACACAGAGGCAATTAATCACGGGCATAAATCCATAGG
This sequence comes from Rhinoptilus africanus, assembly GCA_013400135.1. Lineage (NCBI taxonomy): Eukaryota > Metazoa > Chordata > Aves > Charadriiformes > Glareolidae > Rhinoptilus > Rhinoptilus africanus. Next base: position 304,212 of record VXBO01002759.1, read on the forward strand.
AAAGCAGTCTTTATTAGTTTCTATGTTCCTGGAACTGCTTTTTTGAGTAGATGCCTAGTACGAAGGTAAGTAGAAGCAGCAGACCTCCAGTAATCCTTTCAGATGAGTTATATAGAGACCCTGATTGGGGTTGGGGTTTTTTTCTGGTTCATGTGAAATGTGCTGCAAAAGCAAAAGTGCTTTTCATGAGAATGGTATCCTGGCCTGCTGCAGTGAGCGCAGTCATACTGAAAGACCATGTTTAAATCATAAAAAAATCACATTAAGTTCTCTGTTTGCCTCGAGGTTAGTTTAAGGCAAAATGGGAGAGCATTAAAGACTCCTAGACCATGACCTCCTTTGAGAAAGTAGGGGCCTTTTAAAGAAAGTTTTTCAAGAAAGACCTTATATGTGAATATATTCTTAAGCCTGTGAAGCAAGCACGGCTCCTCCAGCTTCAGATGTGAGTGGCACAGGACGTAAACATCACTGACCTGAACTAGGTTCCAGTTCTCTTATTATGAATCCCACTGTTGACACTCAACACAAGCAAAAAAAGTGACAAAAACCTCTGCAAATAATCAGTATATTTTGTGTATTTTTGATTAACTTCTCCAAATGTTAGGCCAGAAGTCCAATATGTGTATGTAAACAACTCCATGTTAATTTTTTCTCATAGATCTTGTCAGAGCACGTATGAAGCAGGACTGACCTTTCTAGAAATGCCCGCTGTAGAAGGCACGCGTGCCCTTTTCTAGGAAACAGAACAAAAACTGGTTACAGAACAGCTGGCCTCATTAGGTTAGTAACTTGGGAAAGCAGGGTGACGGGTGTGGGTGTCTTTGGGGGATCTGCTGAAGGGGAGGAGGAGAGCTGGGTGGCTCGGTATAGCATTAACTCACTGGAGCCGTAGAGGGGAATGAATTGTCCACTGAACCAGTGTGATGGGGTTGCCTGGAGAACATGTAGTTTTGGTCAGCAGTGGTCATATTTAGAAAACCTAATTTTTGCTGAAGTTATTAAAACACTGTGGTGGTGCTGTTGGTTCAATTTACCCCTTTATATGCTGCGTTAGACACGATCCTCCCAGATCTGCCCCTTCTACTCCAGCTACCTTTGTACGCCCATCCTTGGAGATAATCCCCAGCATATGGCAGGGGTCGGTCCTGGTGCGATACTCCTGGTTGTCCCTGGTTGACTTGAGCAGATGGAAGAATCTCAACATCTTAGAGTTACTCTCCCACTTAAGCCACAGCGTGTGGTGGGAAGGGAAAGGGTATGGGGGGGGGGGATGTCTGGTCCACTCCTCCCCCTTAACGGTGCCACTGCTCCCTGTTTTACATGTGGTGCGGCAGATGGACCGTGGGGGTAGGGGTGTCACCCCTCAGCCATTCAGGGAGGTGTCCTCCTCCCCTAGACGGCCCTGGCAGCCTGTCAAAAAGGATTCATTAATGCTCCTCGCGGCAGCACGGGCTCCCCTTCTGTGCTCCCTGACCCCCGGCAGCCAGGTCAGAGCACAGCTGTGGCCCAGAAATGGGTGGCAACGGGCCGCAGGAGAGTGGTGGCCGGGAGAGATGGTCTCCTCGCCTCCAATGATGGGTCCTGCTGGGGTCACTGAGGGCTTTCCGTGCTGCTTTGCCCTTCGCCCCTTCCTCTGGGTCGCTCCTGCCCCTTCACGGTGACCACCGGGAGACACGGGGGTTAAAATCTGCTGCACCTGGGTGGTTTTGTAAAACCAGGTTTTTTTAGTTGAGTAATTGCAAAAAGCAACTGATCTTCCATCAAAGTTGTGGTTTATCTCCGCCAGACAACTGCAAGTGTTTCTGCAGCGTTTGTTAGACCAACAGACGATCTGTGTGGCGCTTTGGTTTGCGCTGGCGTTCCGTGTAGGAAGAACCTGCCCGAGCAAACGTGCTTGATTTTTGTTTGGTTTTACCATCCTAGGGATTAATTAATCCGAGCCCACCTCCGAGAGCCGAGCAGGTTTTGGGGGATTCATTAGGTAACCCATGGTAGGCCTCGACAAAAGCTCAAAATCAATCTTTACAAACACTTGAATGTCAGATTTTGAAACCGGGCTTGCACAAACGCTTGTGCCAATGTAGCTGGATTACGCAAATGCCTGCGGAAAGCAAATATAAGAGGTTTGAGCATGGCCAAAACCACCTCATCTTTAAAGTAAGAAAAAAAAAAAGTAAAAAAAAAATCACGTGAATATTTATGGAAGAGTTGTGCAATGTTTGATGGAGCTTTATTGCCGGCTGAGAGACGTGTGCACTGTGTTTCCCAACCGCCCTGGAAGCGGGAATTGCAGGAACGCTGCTGCACGGAGGCCCCCGCCAGCCTTGGTACTTAAAAGTGGTTAATTTCTCTCAAAACCGGCGACTTTAACACCCCCCAAAAAAGAGGTGGGGGGGCAGTGCTTACCTCAGGGCCGGACGGTGTGTTCTCC
>VXBO01002759.1:307312-366190 GCA_013400135.1 Rhinoptilus africanus
GCCCCCGCCATCGCCGCCGCTGGGCGGTTGCGACTGGTCTGTGCGCTGCCGTTACGGTTTTATTTACGTCTTTTTGGGTTGTTTTTTTTTTTTTTAACGGCAGGTTTTGTTTTTCTCAATAAACGTTCGTCTGAACTACAAGTAGGGGGTTAGGGTTGGGGGGGGGTAAGCTTGGCCTCTGTTACGCGTATCGTGAATTCACCTCGCTAATAGATGCAGTTAGTAATTTCTGCCCTAGATAGGCCTGGATTTTTTCTAACTATGTTGGAACAGTTCGTTTCCAAAAGCATAGGTAGGAGCCCTGGGCGGTAATTTTCTGTTTTGTTTTTGATTCAGCTGAGATTCTTTAGTCGAGACAGTAAACTGCTATATGGAAAATACCGTCAACGCTGAAATTAGTGCTGTAATCTCAAATTTCTGAACTGACTTGTAAACAGGTACTAAGAAACTGCGAGGAAAGACTGTGAAAGAAAATGAAAGAAAATAATAATCTGCTGTACATGTGATTCATAGTGCTTTACAGCTACCGCGTGTCTTACGTTTATTTTTTTCAACATTGTAAAGACTAAATCTAGTAGCCTTACCTCTGTACTTCTTCGTGACACTTGTCCCAGTGTGAAATCACTGAGGGGAAAAAATCATAACCTCAACAGTTAATTTTACAGGAGTCCTTTAAAATATATAGTAAAGGGATTAAATTTGATAACTCCTTGGAATTCAGCTCCTTCTAGCAAAAGGTTGGACTTACAAAATACAGTTAAGAGTATTAATTTTTTATCAAATGCTTTTAGATACTTTTTTTTTTTACCTAAGGTGCTGAAGTCTAAAACTTTGGTTTAGTATGCTTGTTAGCTTTTTTTAGCATTCTTTAATGCTGAAAAGACTTAACATCCTAAAACATTTGTTCTTTTATATTCATTGTGTAGAAAACGCAATGAACGTACACCTCCCCCTGTGACCTAACAAGTGCACTTTAATGAACTTCAGTAGTGACTTTCTGAAGCCCTGCTGTTTCAATGCAAATAGGTTATGAATCTTCATTTGTCTTTTTTTTTTTTTTTTTTGTATTTACAAATAGCAGGGATCTCCTTATGACAGGAAAGAAGTCGGCTTCTAGAAGGAGGAGGGAGATATTAACGTGTTTGTTGCTGTGGGTTAGATTTGGCATTCTTAGGTCACAGGCATTTTATTGCTGTTTTACTGCATCTTTACAGTTTGAGACTCTGTAAACGGAGGAGCCCTTTGCTAGCATGAGGCTATGAGTTGCTCTGTAAGGCGAACTGTATTCATTTACTTGTCTGTCTGTCTAAATGTAAGGTTGTCTTTCACTATTATTTTAAGATTTGTGAAATAACGTATGAACTCATGGTCATGAAGGACTGAATTTGTCTGGATAAGGACTGATCCTTGCTCTTGTGGTAAATCTGGGAAGTAATTGGTCTGCTGTAGTTGGGGGACAGGTGTCTGTGTGTGTCTGTATATTGTACACACACAAACATGTAAAATGGGGCCCACAGAGTAGGCTGTTAGCCTGTATAAGGGCTTTAATGCTTGGAATTAAAACACTTGGATTCTTCAGGTGGAGTTGAGACCTCAAGAGCGTGGATCATGCAGTTCTCTCCACACCTTCTAGCCTAGTCAATGGTTTACTGTCACTTCAGCCTTTTCACATTTCCCAGCGTTTCCAGTGCCTTGATGTAATCCATGATTTAATGCATGTGGCCTCTAGCCCAACTGCAGATGTTACTTTATCAGGGTTTTCATGAAAATGATGCCACACTGAATATGATACGCAATCACTGGGCATCTGACCGGCCATCTTCTCATATTGGTTTTGTCTGTGCTGAAAACAAGTAAAGTTAGGGAATTTAATAAAACCTTAACTCCCTTTGCAGCCTGTAAATGTTAGGGGATAATTCTGAAATGTAGTTCTTCACAGTCCGTGGTGTTGTGTCTCTTGATACGCGATTTCTGAGTTGATTACCACTGTAAATCTGTTCAGTAACCTGAAGAAGTATCAGTGCAAGTTCTTGCCCTAAAGCCTAACACTTAGAGGATCAGTGTTCTATTCTGCAGTATTCATTTAGAAAAGGTAACTTCCACGTTTTATCTGGTCACAGGTGAAGCTATTAGGTCCTCTTATTTCAGTGTATTCATGAACTTTAGTTTTTCTTATTCAGTTTAAGTATTTTAGTAGGATTTAGCACAAATAGTTTAAAAAGTTGTATTGAATTGTTTACTTAATAATTCTGGTTTTTTAAAAAAAATCACATAGTAATGAAATACTCTGTTTTTGTTTTGGTTTTCCCCTTAAGTCACATCACCCTACCTCGGTGGATGGCCTGGCCTCTTGAATAGTTCAAGACTCTTGGATGACCACACTTTATGCAAAATCTGGAATCTTCCTGCCTGGACTCCTTTCTGTTTTCTGAGGGTAACTACTTGTATGTTTTTATGAAATCGTAATGTCTTAACGTGCATAGCACATGTTCCAATAATCAACTGTAGATGTTATTTTTGTGGGTTAGAATGGTAAACTGAAAAATAATTTTTAGAAACAGGGTATATAATACCGAGTGCTTTGGGCTTATTGAATAGTATAAGCATTTTCGTTTGAATATTCTGGATTTGCATTACTTTTTTGTTTTTTTCCTTTATAACAAAGAAGTACTATAATGTAACAAAGAATTTAATATTGCCATCAGATCACATTTCTTGGAAACGTGTTAACTAAGGCCTCAATCTTATAGTGAGTGGCTGTTCAGTGGCTGAAATAGTGTTACAGTCGTGTCTTGTGAGGAGAATGTAGTTTGGATGCTGATGAAAAGTTGTTGTGTGCTAGTGTGTGAAAGAAAATTTAAAATGGCTCATGATTTGATTACTGAAAATCATTTACCTAAATATCACCTACAGAGAGCTAGGGTAAATGCATGGTCCTCTATCAGGAAAAGAGAGGTTTTTTTTTTTTCTTGGTTGCTTTTGCTGTTAAGGTTTTTCTGTTAAAGTAGGGACAAGACGATATAATGTAGTTAAGAAGCTGTAACTTTTGTTATTAATGTATCTTTATTTAGATCACTGTAACCCTAAAAGATACATCAGTGTTACACAGTTGAATAGACCCAGTATCTCTGCATTTGAAGTAAATAGATACTGTAAAGAAAACAGATTGAGCTGTTCAGTTGATGAGAACAAGCTGTGAAGAGGTATGTCATCACATTTGCAGTTCTAATGATCATTTGTCTCTCCAGTGAGATATTTTGGTGGAAACCCAGTGGTTTTTTTGGGTTCCTTTATGTTCTCATTTAATTACTGTTTAGTTTTACTATGGGAGTTTCTAGATTTAGTAACTCTTGATCATGTGTTAGCTTTTCCTTACCACTATTGATCCTTAGTTTAAATAATTCTGGGCCCTTCTGTTAAAAAAAAAAAATCCACCCAAAGTTCCTGCTAAACACAACACCTGTGAGCTTTATTTGTAAATGTGGAACTAAATACACGAGTGTAGAGGGCTAGAGGAAGGAGAAGAGTGACAGTGGTTTAGTTTGTTTTCTTTAAGGATGGAAGTTTTCCTCTACTTAACACCGGTACTGCCGTAGCAGCTTTCTGTATTAGCCTCTAGTGGTAGATATCAGCTGCTGAGAATACGGTCCGTTAACTGTTGTAAACAGCCCAGATGCACTTGTTTCGGCTTGTGGAACGTGTGCATCCTGAGAGAGGAGTTTCTCTCTAGAATGAAATGTTGTGCTCTGAAACTTATCTGTAGTAGTTTGTAAAGCAAAGCTCTTATCAGTGGTTTATGAAATAAAATGGGAGTAAGGAACTTGGTAAGATGTCCTGTAAGTGCAGGAATTTTCCAGATCCAGTTAGACATAACACAAACAGGTTGTGTGTTGAGGGTTCAAACTGACTTTTAAATCAAGCTAAAATTTACTTCTGAGTGCTTTGTAAACATCCTTGCAGCTCCTAAAATATTAGTGTATGATACATATTTATTCTCTGCTTCCACAAATAGTGATGTGACAGTGGGAAGGTTATGAATTCCAGGCTAATTCTGTGCTAGGCTCAATCTTCCTCTCATTCCTTTCCTCTGCTTAATGAGTACTATTCAGCCTACTCTTATTTTCAAAATGCAGGAAAGGATGTTAGGTATATCCATAGGTGTGGGGTTGTTTTTCTGTTTGGTTTGGTGGTGTGTGTGTCTGTTTGAGGTTGGTTTTTTTTAAGTCTGAACAGTAGCATATCTTGGTTCTGTGTTCCAGTTGCTTTAGTAGTAACAGGCTTAGGTGTATTAAAGGTCAGAATTTGGTGACCAAAAAGTTGACGTTAATTCTTCCTCCTTTGCACAGCGATCTTCTGGTTATTCCCAACTCCCGTAAAGAAGTTGTTACATCGCAGTTTAGATATGGGTGTAAGCTGGTAGGACTGCACTCCTCCCTTTGTGCACACTTTTAGCCACTTGTGCCTTCTCCAGCAGTTACTCATCTTGGCTAAACTGGGGCAGGGGTGGGGAGTGGGGGTGGGAGGATGATGGACTTAAATACATTTTTGTGTATATTAAAGTGTCTTCAGGTCCAAATTACTTTTTACTTTGGTGGGTTGTTTTTTTTTTTTTTAAAGTGTTTAATCCTGCTTCCCTCACTTCCTCTTAGTTTTTGCCAACAGCCGAGATGTGATGTTATTGGGATCTCCAACACTTGCTGAGGACACCAGATCAGAGACGTTGTTCTGGGTAGTCCGACAGCTTACTGTGTTACGTAAGTCATGTTTAAGTGATCAGCGTTAAGTCCAGATGGGAGGAAAGGATTTATACTGTGTCTGTTAACTGTACCTTCAGCCTTACCTTTTCCTTGTGCAGCTCCTTAGACGTGGAATACTAGTCAAGAGCCAGTCCACTACTTAATTAAAGCTGTTAATGAAGTTGTGTTGCTTAAGCTAAAATGTATGTTGAGTGGTGGAAGGGTTATCATTAAAAATAGTACACAGCATACATCGAGTAATTCTAGGAAGTAACCGTAACTATAGGAATGCTTGTCTTCCTTCGTGCTTCCTGCAGATAGATGTGTGCTTGTGAAATGTGTGTCCATGGAAGAGAGGGGAGAGCAGAAAATCAGGTTATTGGTCAGCTTTGGTCAGTTACTAATGCAAGTTTACAGTCCAAAGAGACTTCTGGTTTTGCTGCTGCGTGCTTTCTACGCTTACGAGCCAAAGGAGGCTTTGAAAGGGAATTACCCAAATTACAGTAGGAAGGAGTCTCTAATCTTTATTTTAATACTTCAGTTACATTACTGAAAGCTAGACAGGCAGCTTTCACTCATGAGGTGTTTACACCAATTCAAATCTGATATTTCTATCCTACGAGAAAAAATAATTTATCACTTCGAGACAGTCTTAGGCTGAAAAATGCAACACTGGCTGTATGAAAAGGATCAGCCAAGTCTGAATTTAATAATGTCCTAAAAAGAAAAGCCAGAAGGGACCGCTATCAGTGAACTGATTTTGACCTGCATAGCACAGCCCCAGTACTTTATTGATGATCTTGCTATTTAAACATATTCTTTAATGATAAATTAGTAACTCTTGTGCAGTTGACCATAGTGCTTGTTTTGTCCATGAAAAGTTTGTGTTCAGACAATACTAACTGTGGGAGTCATGTTTTATGTACTCAAGTTTTTTGAAGCTTTTCCCTACTGAAAATTAAAGCTCTGTGTGGTTCTGAGGTCTAAACGTTGTTTAACTTGCTCTTAAAACCTTTTTTGGAAGGTGAGGAAGAGGAAATTAAGATGTAGTTTGCCCAGATAGAAGTAATTGAGGGTTTTCGCATGCTGCATTCTTCTTTGTGACCATTTCCAGCTGTACTTCCTAACCATGTGTCAGTGGCAGCTGCACTGCACTATCAGACCTTGTGACAGATGGAGCTGTGTTTTTCCTCTGAAATGGTGGCACGAGTCCTGTATTGTCCACAACATACCGCAGTGTGAATTTTTCTCGGTAGCCCGGGATGTTTCTTCTGAGTAGCTGCATGCTCTGACCAGGCCTGTTTGTTCGGTATTCTGCATGGATTTGCCAGCCGGGGACGTGCCTCTTCCCTCTGATTTTTTTCAGGCTCTGCTACGGTGTAGGGTTACAGTGCACGGATGCTTCTTCCCATCTTAGCAGGGAGGAGTTTCTGTGAAATGTCCTCCGTGGAACTGGAAGGAACTGAGGAACACACTGTTGGGGCCAAAATTTCTACGTACAGACTCCTTTGTAGTTCAGTGACGTGGATGGAGAGTTTGGCGCTCCTAAACATTAAGTTCGCTTTGTTTCCTTTTCTCTATATCTGCAAAATAGTTTTAATTAAAAAAGCATTCTGCCGTGAATGGCCTGTGGCTCAGTTTGCCTTACTACAATGAGAGAAATGAGAAAATGCCAGAAAAAAATTATTGAGTTGTGGTGTTCCTCATTGTTCTTGGTTTTTTGGTGACAAAAGCTTCTAAAATAGAGCATCTGAACTCAAAAACGAGTTGGCAGTTAAACTTTTTCTTAAAGTTCAAGAAAAGGATGGCTTGCAGCTTGCCTCTTTTATTATTGAACAGCTATGTATAGGCCTCACATTTGAAGTTGGCGTAAACTTTAATTTTTGTTCAGTTTATTTACTTACACATTGCAGAGTTATCAGATTGGCGTTCCAAAATCCTGTTCCTTGATCCAATTTTTTGAGAACTGAGTAGGTTCCTGGAATTAGGCTGGAGTAAGGAAAGTGCTGTTTCTCGACGTTCTTTGTGTTACTGTGCCCAACCTGCGCTGCTTTGGACGGACAACTGTGCAGCAGTCACTCACTAATACAGGATTGTCTGGGCATGCTGGCGTGGATTTTTTGTGGACTTCTGTTTGTTTTCCTTAGTACCAGAAACTGAAGCATGGGGAGCACTGCATGATTAAATAATGTGCTCTTAAATAATGAACATCTTATATTGCAAAGAAACGTTATCAAAAGAGAGCATTTGACTGGTTTCTGAATTTTGGGTTTGGGTTGTATGTGTTAATACGCAATGCTACAAAAGGACAGATTACTTAAGAAGTAGTTTGTGAAAGATACGGCCCTGTCAGAAATTGTTACGCTAGAAAGTAAAGCAAAAGGTCTGATAAAATGTAGATTAGCTGGTAACAAAGGGGCTTTGTATCTTTTGTAGGTCAGCAGCTGAGTGTGTTTGACAAGAACTGAAATTTAATGTCTCCTGTAGCAACCATGACACTAGTCATTTTTAAATGGTACTTGGGTTTTCATTAGCCTTTTCCAAATTTTTATGTAACCTCTGAAGTTTTACGGATCCTTGCAATTAAGCAAAAATCATAACTAAGCAGGCAGAACTTGTAAAACCTAAGATAGGAGTGTGTTTGTGTACTTAAATATCTTTGGCATCTAGAAAGTGGGGAGTCTTGTCAAGTAGAAGCGTTTGAACTTGGAGTAAATAATGTTTCTTGCACTTCATTTTTATATTTGAGTCCTGTCATGCTCAAGCTTTGTTACGTATTTCTAGAATGCTCTGAGACAAATTTTATGAAGGAAATTGGGGGAATCAAAAGGAGGGTGTATGCATATATGAACATGAAATATTTAGTCTAGTCAGACTACTATATGAATTTAAAAGCTAAATATTTAATTTTAGGTTGCTCTGGTGGTAGTACATATGGACTTACATATGATAGTTTGGTTTCTCTTTAAGCGTGCTTACAAAATTCAAATACTGCCCCATTTTTTTATATGCTAGAAGTTAATATTATTTATATAATACAAGTAGATAAGTCCAGTATTTCCTGTGAGTCGAACAAGTGTAAATATATGTTTTAAAAGCAGTAAATGTCAAAACCAAGCATCCCGAATGTATGAAGTATGAGAATTACTGTTCCCTGTACGGTCTTAATTTTGTTCCCTTGTGAGTGTGGATTTTGGTCTGCTTTAATTAGTTAGCAGAGAGGAAAAAAAGAAAAACGAGCTAGTTTGCGGCGTTTGGGAAGGATGGTGCTTAGTGGACAAATAGCCATTTTGATGTATGTTTTTATTCTTTATAGTAATGGCATGGAGTAATGCTTTAAGAGGTACACAACACTTAAATGCTACTGAAAATGGACAGTTAATTTGATTGTGAATTTTCTCTGATTTGCAGACACTAATTGTCTTTGTGATCTGTTAGGAGATGGTATATTTATATTTATGCCTGACATATGCACACCCACTGCCCCTCCCAAAATAAAAGTATTGTATTTGATGCCTGAACTTCGTATCCAGATTTCTGCTGATTTTGTGTGCAGTGGAGTACTCAGTATTGCCGGGTGCTGTTTGCTCTAAGTGGGGTGCTGGCACGGGGGAGTGGTATGTGGTACGTGTGGGAAGATCACCTAGGTGAATAGGCACGCCACATCCGGACACCTTCTGTTTTTTTAAAGAGGTTCGGCTGGTGCTGTGTCAGTTTAGCAGAAAACTTTGGAGTAAAACAGACTTACAAGGTTAAAAAAATTGCAGCACTGGTAAAATTACAAGTAGTTAAAGTTGGGGGGTTTATTGTTGTAACTATAGGCCAGACTACTGCCTGTTACGTAAAAGTGCATTCTTATGAAAAATTTTATTTCATCCAGGTATGTCCCTAAAAGAAAAAGAGGGTATGATCGTAAACTTAAACTCCTTTACCAACTGTCTGTGTTTTCCTGTGTGTCTTGCTGAGAAGTATTCGCTGCTGACTTACTTTCTGTTCCTCCAGAGGAGCTGAGTCCTCCAACAGCCTTGTCTAGGCAGATGGATGTAGCCATGGAGCCCTGCAGTGCTTCCTGCAAATCTGGAGGAATCCCAAAAGTAAAAGAGGCTTTATCGTGCTGCCATCTCCTTGTCCCCAAAAGTCTAGCAACAGGCCGGCAGCTGGCAGCTGCTGCGATCAGCTGAGCTGTGGCTGGCAGTGTCCCCTGCTCACATGAAAAGGAAGTTGGGAGGCCCTCTGCAGCATGCAGGGCCCGGATCACTCTGTATGAAGGATCTGCCCTTAATCTGCCACTGGGGCATCTTAATTTATGACTGCTTCATTTTTTTTTAATTGTTTGGGGGTGAGGTGTCTGTATCCCACGGACACATCAAGATGTGTGTCATCAAGATTTTGCCAGTGTTTTCTGTGCATGGTTGTCGTGGTTTTGGCCTTTTCTGTGTTTATACAAGTGAGTGCATAGTGCTTGTTGTCGCTAATAAAACACTTTGTATTTTGAATGGTAATTGCAAAGTATCCAAGCATGTATTTGTTTGGATCACGTGTATTTTAGGTGTGCGTGCATATGGGGTTTTTTTGTACCGCAGTGTTCTAGACCTAGCATAATTCAATGCAACGGCAAACAAAGCGGACTGAAAGCAACTAAATTCTGTTTCTTCTAGTTATTTACCAAAACTGTTCACTTTTAAAATGCCACTTGATAGCCTCCTGCTGGAATCTCCTTATCGTTAAGTCAGTAACAGGTTGTGAGCCAGCAGCCGTGAGCACCAATCATCATTCTGTGAGCTCGCTGGCCCAGACAAATTTGGTCCCACCTTTTACCTAAACTACTAAGCCATGGAATGGACGTAAGGATCCCCTGGGAGGCCCTGTCACTGGTCTAGCTGGGTGGTTCAGCTGTTGTAAAACATCTTTCAGTCAGCAAAGAAGAGGAAGAGAAATGAATTCTATAGAGAGCTCTCAGAGACCCTGAGCGAGACATGAAGACTACCTTAATGAGATAAAAATAGTCTCAAATCTAGCTTTAAAATCTTACCTACTGTACGTAGTGATGAAAGTGAAAATGTTGAAATATTCTGTATAGTTATTATAATCCTTAGTATAAGCATCTACTTTATTTCATGTGGACATTCAGGTATTTCTTATTAACGAATTTTTGTATGTTATATAATTTAAATGGTTAAGAGGCTAAAAAGCTCGCCTAGTAAAGTTTTTTTTTAATTATTTGTATTCTCAGAGTTAAAAGTAAACCTTAACATCAAAACCTTGGAACTTTTTTTAAAAAACAGTTACTATATTTTTCATGGTTTTGGTTTAGAGAAGATGAACTGTTGTTGTAAAACAATAGAGCTGGAAAGTGCATCTCATCAGTGAAAGCAGTATCCTGTGCAGGATTTTATTCTGTCTTTCAGTGTTGTATGGCGTTAGAGTCAAAGTTAACCCATACATCGTATGCTACAGACTTCTCAAAAGCGTCTGTTGAGATCTTGCAGGAGAAGCGATAGTCTTGCCCGAGGTTAACTCATAATTTCTGTCTTTCAGGTTCATGTTGGGGAGAGGTCTAAAACGCAAGCTGAGTGACTATGAGGAGAACGTGGCTGGTCTCTCGAGTGCCTTTGACTCCAGTCGAAGTCTGCCGTATCCACTTAAGAGGCAGCTGGTGCTTAATATGTGCCTCACCAAGTTACAGACGTACAAAATGCTGGTGGAACCGAACTTGCACCGCTCTGTCCTCATAGCCAACACAGTACGGCAAATTCAAGAGGAAATGAGACAAGAGAGTAATCAGCAGCCAATTAATGTCTGCCCTGGCGTTGCTCCTAGTTCTCACAGCTACACAGGGATGGAGTCATCTGGGATGTCTCTTCAGTTGCCTTCAGGTATCAGTCAGCAAGAGTCTAACTGTTGCGACTTGCGGTCTGTAGAAGACCCAATTGAGAATAGCCTGCTGATAGTTTCAGATGATGATATGTCATCTGCCATTTCATCTATTCTGAAGGATTTAGACTTTGTAGAAGATATAAGCCCGCCTACTTGTCTGGTTCCAACTGGAGATGACCAGCCAAAGTTTCCAGAAAATACCAGTCTAAAACTAGAAGATGATAGACAGGATTTGAAGGGAGCTGAATGTGTGTTTGGTTCCTTTGAGATTTCAAATTCAACTAGTTACTTGAAGGATTTGGCAATAGATGACATTTTTGAAGATATTGACACTTCGATGTATGATTCAGACTTTTGCTGCCCTCCACTAATGCCGCCCAGACCACCATCTCTTGCTAACGAGGAACCATTGAAAACCTTTCCATCTTGTAATTCTTCTTCAGCAAGCAACATTCAGATATGTAGAACAGATCTGAGTGAGTTGGACCACATCATGGAAATTCTCGTTGGATCCTGATACTTGTTTTACCCAAAGATACTTTTTACTGCCACTTTCATTTGGTTTCAGGAGAAAAGCCACTGGAAAAGTTGTAAAGAATTCTTTAGAACACAAAATAAATTGTCCATAGTGGGATTTTCTAAATAATTCCAAAACTTAAAAACCAAAAAAGTGGCAGATTTTTTTTTAAAAAAGAAATATTTATTTATCAGAACTGTGCAATCATCCTTTTCCTTCCAGGGTGTATGTGGAACAATAGGCACATACCCTGATCTCACCCCTCATGCCTCTTTCAATAAACTTTTTAATGTGCAATTTTTAATTTGTCAGAAGAATTTACCTGCAAAACGAATTTCATATGAGATGATCTTTTACAAAACCTCCACTTTATTTTTAATATCAGAGTCTAGGCCAAGTTGGCATTTGTCAAGTTGCATAGGTGGATCGCATGGATTGCAGACGCATTACTAGAGATGGGTATATTTTAAAAATGAGACACGCTTTGCTTGCTTTCGGTCAGAAAAGCAGATCAAGATGCTTCTCAACAGAGTCTCTTGCATTTTCTAAAGCATTCAGAACTATTTATTTTTGTAAATTTTATAGTCTTTCTACATTTTACTACGTTATTTCATCATAGTTCAGATACAATGGACTTCTAGTTGGATGTGTTTAGCACTACCTCTGAGCTGAAATGCTTTAACTCTTTCCAGTGCTTCGTCTAAGACTGCAGATCTTTTTGTTTCTATTTTTTTTTTTCTGGGGGAAAAGTACTTCTAACTCATAAAGCTGATCCTTTGACAGTGACCTAGCCGATTTGTGAAATCAAGGGTATTCAATGTTTAAAAACTTTTAAGTATTTACAAATGTAATTTATATGTAGATTGTGCAATTTAACATTTTTCTGTCAGTATTACGTGCTTAGATTTTGAATAATCTTGGCGTTCTTTAAATTAAAACTTATTATGTACAGGTAGCTTTTTAATCTGTTTTGCAAAACACTGTCCTTCAACCCTGTTTTCACTACAAAGTTTAAGATGATTTTTATGTGCAATATTATTTAAAAAAGATACACATTTGTATACCTGGCATCGCGGAAAGGAAACGCTTCAAACTTAAAAACTTCTAGCACCTTTGGAGGATACTCAAGAGTGTCGAGGTTCTGTATCCTTTAAGAGACAAAGTGGAGAACGCTCCTTACGACGCTGGTGCTGAGTGCTTTGAATATTCCTGGAAGCCTCACCAGTAGGCAGTGAGTCGGTGCTGGTGACCAAGTACCATCTTGCAGCTGGGAGGGAGCTGGAGGGGCTGGGAGGGAGCTGGGGGGGCTTTGGAAGCATGGCGATGGTGGCGGCGGCAGGCTGTACTGGGAAAGGTGGGGTGCGTGTGGGTGGCAGGTGTGTATATATGTATATATAAGCACACTCGTTAACGGAAGATGAGATTTGCAGTGAGAATTATTTTTCCGTCTGACAGTTGGGATGCAGTGTTTCAGCTTCAACCGAGGTCCGTATTGATCCTTGCTGTCGTCTTCTGAACTACACACTTGCACATTAGGGTTTTGGTTGGTTGGGTTTTTTAAATTTTTTTTAATTATAAAACTTTTACTTTGTTCTCGAAAGCTGCAGCACCTGTCTTGTAAGAAGATTTTGCAGTTGTAAAAGCTTTGCTTTGGTTTGTTGTTTTCTGGGATTTTTTTTTTGTTGTTGTTGTTGTTCTGCTGAGTCTTTTCTTGTATGGGACATCGTCAGAGGAAAAAAAAACCCCATTGCCTGTGTGTTGCTTCTCCCAGGTGTTGAAATCCTGTCCCCACTGAAGGGGCCAGGGTGTCACCTGCTATTTCTAGTCTTAACCGATGCCATGGCACACCTTCCTTGTGCAAAGATCTCCGGTTGTTCCTGTGACTGTTGTGATGAATAGTTAGCTGCCGATACGATTTGGTATCCCAAACCCATGGAGAACCAGTTCAGGTCACATCCTCGCAGCCATCTGGGTTGTTCAGCAACCGAAGGGTATAAATGTATTTATATGCATATAATGTATTGATTCTAATATAAAACTTCTGATCTAAAGTATTTTGAATTGCTGGATAAAGGGATTTGTTTGAAGAGTGTATGACTAGTTCTTGAGGAGGTACAGCTTCAGAATGTACGCAGATTGTGCATCGTCTATAGACTACTCTGGCTTTTCCGTGGCCTCTACTTTTGTATTAAAGATAGGACTGAATAAATCCTTGACCTATTAAGGGCCTTCTGCACTGTGATGAAGCAGAGTTGTGGTTAAAAATGTCGTTCAATTCAGTGACGAGGAATAAAATAAAAAGCCTGCAGCTGATTTCTTTTTTGCATTTGATGATATGGAATGTTACTATGCAGTAAAGATATTTTGGTATGAAAATTGTATCATGTAGCAAATAGCAAACACTTAATAAATCCACTTACTTACCTTGCAGCCCCTGCGGAAGCAGACGAGAAGACAACTTGCTTTTCGGCATTTACGTGCTAAAGTTTTTTGTGTACTTCAGAAATAGATTAAATCGTTGGTAGGTGTTTTATCAACAGTTCAAAACGCAATTTTTTGTTTAAGTGCTTGCTACAAAGCTCTGTTTCTATTTGGCTGCTTGCATCACAGTGCCAAGACCATAAGCTGGTATGGAATGCGGTTCGGTTATGTATGGAATTACGTGCAAAGGGAAGTTTAATTTTTAAATATGCACAAAACAATTTTAAAATCCTTCCATGTAAATGAAGTTAGAGGCTAGTTGTGGTGGACCTATTTATTGTATGTTTGGAAATAAAAGCCACAGTTTTGCAGTTTAACCATTTATATTTTGAAGCCTTCAGTATGCGACGTGTTTCAAAACCAAAAAAACCCCGCGGTACCTTGCCACCCTTCATTTCATCTCTTACTCACGAAGACGTAATGTTTTCCCTAGGTGGTTGCTTTTTTTCCTCCGTTTCTCCCCAGAAATACTAAATACCTTACGCAGCTTTGCATCCCCTTTGTGTGTCCTGTCCCCATGAACGAGGGATGGCCGGCAGAGTGCTGCTTCCCGCCGGCGGGTGGGGGCATCCCTGTTGGGAGCCAGGGACATGCGTTGGTTAGCGCTGAGCTGTCCTCTGCCTTCTGTCTCCACTGCCCCGGGCAGTTCCTGGTGTTGCTTCAGGGGTCGCCGTGCTTGAGAGCAAGTGTTGGGTACAAGGGTCCCGGATGGCGCGTAACATTGACACATCAGACACGTATCCTTGGCAGTCTGGGACAAAACCACTGCTGCTCTGTGCTGGTGGGTGGTCAGTGCCTCGTCTGTGCAAATACAAATCCCCACCCCCGTGACTTCAGGTTGAAAGGTTTCCATCCTTCTCTAAAACGTGATCCCGACGCTTCTGCAGCAAACTGTGTTTTATTGGTAAGGCTGCAGCGGCTGCTGCCTGCAGCCCGGGAATTCTTCCTGCCTGTTGTCCTGGAGCCTCCTCATCACAGCAGGAAAAGGGTTGGTCTAGAAGTAACTTTTTCACAGAAGTCTCTTTTTGGCTGCGAGCGGTTGCCACGGTGGTAATGCCGGTGTCGGTGCTGCAGCACAGACCTGCTCTTCTGCTCGCGGGTCTCAGCATTCGGCAGTAGCAGACGCTGCCTTACGAGGGTCTGCTGCAGTTTATTCTTCTTTAAAGAAAAGTATTGCTTTCAAGTCATCTTGAGGCTCTTTAAAGGTGGCGTAGGGTTTCATATACTTTATTCTATTAATTATTTTATTTATTACAAGTACGCTGAGGAGCACGGCTTGGTGCGGTGCTGGTTTAACACATGGCGAGGTGCAGGTCCTGCCCCCAGCGCTCTCCGAGCTCAGTGCTCTGTGTACTGGAAATGAGGTGCACAAAGACTTGTTTTCAGCTCAAGCAAGAGTAAAACACACAAAAGAAAATAACCCTTCATTAACTCAGGTAGAAAGATGAGTTATAATGAGTTGCGAAACTAATTTCCAGCTATTATAACCCAGTATGAGAAGTTGTGGAGGCGTGTCTATAACCGTCTGTACGGTTAAAGCAGGTGTTCAGGGAAGCTGGAAGATTTTTTTGGTGTTTCAAGGATTTGCCCAGTGTTTGCAGGCGTCTCACCATGATTGAAAAAGTTTAAAAAAAAAAAAACAAACCCAAACCAAAACGTTGCTGCTTCCTTCCTTACATCTTTCCCTCGTCGCGCTGGCAGCCGGGTGCTTGGGAGATGCCGGTTCCCAAGGTTCTGTTCCCTACTTCAGCAGGAGGAACGGAGACCGCCTGCCAGATGGGATGGAAGCGAGCCCCCTGCCTCTGCTGGCGGGGCGGGCTGGGCTTGGTTTCCTTGAATCCTCCCGGGTGGATCCGGCAAGGAAAGCTTCCCATGCAAGGTGAAGTTTGGGGGTTTAACAATTCATTTGAATGCAGCTCATTTTTAGCCAAATTCCCTCTGACATCTTCACCGGAGTAGGAGTATTCCAGGAAGTCCTCCCATTAAAACAGGGGGGGACTATTAAAATGGATCTTCAAGATTGAAAAGATCAGAGTGCTTTTAAATTCTGTAGTCACCGGGGCACTTTGAAAAGAACTTTTAAGCTTTGATAAGATTTTGTTTTGTTTTTTTACTCCAAATCGCCTGCCTATGTCTAACCACGGGGGGCTTATGGCACGCTTAGAAACCATCCTCGGGGCTGGAATGCTGCTTTTTTGTTTAGTTGTTTGGAGTGGGTTTTTTATTCATCAGATTCTACGTATTATTTGGACTTTTTAAAGTAAGTCTACAAATCCTCGGAATATGCTGTTTCTAAAACAAAACTTCACATAACTGCCTTCCTGCCCTGTTCAGTTTTAAGGATTGTTTGGTGAAGTTCCCAAAACTTTTACGGATGTTGTAGCTTTGAGCAGAAGGTGCACCGAAACGTCTCCAGCCTTTCACAATGCAGTTGTTCTTTTTTTTGCAAAACTATTCGCCGTGTTCCTTCTGCAGAGGAAACGTTGCAGTAATTACATTTCTGGATCGAACTTCTAAAAACTCTGTTCCATGGGTCTATTTTCCCCTCTAATCTCAGGGGACGAAAATGGCGTTTCTGCCTCGCTCTGCTGTCTAAAACTCTTCTTGCCTTGCTTTAGTTTTCACCTTTTCAAAATCCTAAGCAAATGTCAGAAGTCTGTTTGCTTTCCACAGAGTACAGCAACGCGTTTCGTTCATCAAAACTCCGTATTTCACAGCCGAAGAGCTCACAGCGAAGGTTAGGAATGGTGAAAGCCGTAGCTTACAACGCACCAAGACAGAAAGCTGTATTTCTTCCGTGCCCCGTTTTGGCGGACCAGCCACCTGCTCCCTCCCTTGCCGCCGTGGGCTTGGCTTGGCCGGGGGCCCGGGAAGGCAGGAACCAGGAAATGACTAAAGGAAGCGAATAGCCAGTATTTGTGCAGAACAGACGGAGGAGTTTCCGGCAGCCCTCGCTTCCCGGTGTGACAACAGAGGACGAGGGCACTTTCTGCAACGCGATACGCCTGAGCACGGACTGCTAAAATGCAGTTTCTCTCCCCAAGCGCGCTCTTTTCTCAGTCGAGCTAAACAGAGTGCAATTGTCGCTTTGGGAATACCCCCAAACGTGCGGATTGTGTTCAAATTCCAATGAGGGCTGGTGGCCACTCCACAACCTTGGAGCTGAATTGAATTATTTTGTAATTTTGGATCTGCTAAGTCTTTTCCTTCAAAGACGAACTTGTTCCCCTCGGACTGATGACGGGAGTCAAAGGTCTCTCCGCTCTCCTGTGCAGCCCGTGTTTGCAGGCAGTAAGGGCTCAGGTGGCCCAAAGCATCTGGCCAAAAAATAAAAAGACCTGAAATGTGGAGCCCATCATCTTTGGAGCCCATCACCTCTGGAACCCTGGTAGGTTTTTTTCCCCACTGAACCAGAGGAGGCTGAAACCCTTTTTTCCCCCCAAGATGTGCCTTGGACAGGGTTGTAAAACCGGCTGCTATGAGGGAAAGAGGATGTATTCGCCCTTCTCCTGGGGTAACAGTATAAAATGTTCTTCACTACGGTCATCTGATGTTAGCGAAAGCAAAGGCAAACTTGAATGCCCAGAAGAAACGAGGGCAGCTGGGGTCTGGTGCATCAGCCGGTGCTACGCAGGCTACATCTTGCCCCCTCAAGCCCCTGCTTGTCTGAAAGCACAGAAATGGGATTTTAGTCATATACTTTATTTCAGTAGTGTTTATTACCAACCTCAACTGTCCCTTCATCATTTATTGGCAATTTACTATTTTGTGAGTTTATGCCTACAACCTATTTAATACATAGTTACAGAATCACAGAATGGTGGGGTTGGGAGGGCCCTCTGGAGATCCCCCAGTCCCANGATGACCTCCCTCCACCCGCTGGCCACACTCTGCTTGATGCCCCCCAGGATGCCATTGGCCTTCTTGGCCACCAGGGCCCATCGCTGGCTCATGGCCATCCTGTTGTCCATAGTTAAGCGGTCTGAAAGACTTAGAAGGGAAATTGAAAACTAATTCAAATCCAGTGTTAAGCGAAGAAGTTAACCCCGCTCCCTGCGGATGAGGGAGGTTTCTGAACTCCCTCTAGGGCCAGGGAAGGTGCTAAGCTGCTTCCAAACAGCGCTTTCCCAAATGCCCTGGTCCCATTTACTGAGCAACCAATACGCAGCTCGTCCTGTGCTAATAGCACTGAGGTATCACAGACATTATTAAAAAGTTACTGCAGCAATTGTAACTCCACTGCTGAACAGTTCACTGGATTAAGGGCTGGAGTCCACCAGTGCTTTGTAGTATTCTTAATTCTAATAATAGAATAGGCACATCATTAAATAATTATCTGACTTAGCTTGGGAACACCCAAGCTTGTTCCCTGCTTTTAACACGTAAGATGGCAGTTGCGGTACTTAGCAACTCTTTAAATTTAAAAGCCATATAAAATTCTCTCATTCTGAATGGCCAGATCAGTAAATGGATTAGTAACTTGCGTAAAAGTTGTTGCCAATGAATAAATAAAGCTGCTGCAGTTGGCAAGGAAGCATCATGGATTACATGAATGATAGCGGAGCGCATCCCCTCCGGCACTCCCGCGGGCAGGAAGATGGGCAACATAGTTGGTAGTTACTATAAAATGTTCAAAAGGCAGCAATTTACAGCATTGCGCAACGCAAGGCCTGAACTACCCCCCTGCGAAGCTTTACCAGGCGTGGTTACGCGTGGCGGGTTTGGCGGATGAAAGAATCCAAGGAGTCCTGCTACAGTCAGCGTCGGAGAGGTGATTTATTTCAGTTAGAAACCAGTGCCAGAACAAAACCTTTCCCTGCCTGCCCACAGAACCACAGGCAGAAGTTAGAACTGTTCTTTTCCTAAAGGCCGGTGAAAGCCACCAGACACAGCAGGCTCCTCTCGCTCTGTTCATCAAAGTGGCAGATCTCAGCTGATCCAAACTGGACCAAAGACGAGGAGAGGTGGTGACGATGCACCCTTTATAACACACTTGAGGTACGTTTAGTTTTTGGCAGGGGAAACAGGTTTTTGATTGAAGAGGAGTTGAGGCCTGAAGGGCAGCAGTTGCTAGTCCACCAGAGTATCCTCACAGCGTGACTGCAGCTGGATTTACTCTGAGACGTGACTCTGCCGCAAAACTTAGCAGGACTTTACACCTTTAACTTCACAACTAAACAGCGTAAACACCTTCTAATAATGTGGCCTTAGGTACTTCATATACAGCAATATGTCATTTTCCTAAAGAACGCAGGTAGTCTATATAGCACCAACCCAGTAACAAAATGAAGGTCAACCGCATTCCGTTCAAAAAGAGAAAAAGATCAAAAAGCGCATTTGGTTCAACAAACATCACTACTGAAAAATTTCATTTTGAGGTTGTGTGTAGTGAAAAGGTGCTTCTTCCTGGAGATTGTTATATATCGCATGTCTCCATCTGACGATGTGGTTTTTAAAAAGAGGTTACAGGTGAAAAGATGACCATGTCTGGAATCCGGCGAAACAGAAAGCTGAATGAAAAAGAAAAACTAAGTTATTTTTTTCCATTCTACAGTAACTTAATCGCCTAGCATATTTCAATCAAATTTTTTACAGATTCCATAAAAATAAAATTAGAAAAGAAAAAAAAATTATGTAACTAGGAAGATAAAAGGAAAACATCCATCACTATATGATTTAACTTGCTTACAAATTGGAAATGGCAATATCCATTTCCTAATGAGCTTTTTCCTAATTGAGACCCCAAGCTGCAGGCTTGTTCCTTCCCTTCAGAGGCTACTCCAGAAAGATACTGTTTACCTTAACTTTGTATCATGACTCTTTTTACTTTTCTCCATCTTCATCCACCTTGAACCGCTTCTCCTTTGCTTAAACCCTGTCTCTATTTCACGCATTTCCAAGGACCTGGCAGCTCCTGTGATCCCCTCCCCGTGTACTTGTGGAAGAAAGCAGGACTGATTTATGAAGGAATAAACTGGACCGTCTCTTTTGGTTTGCATTATGAATTCTCCTGACTAACATCTTCTCTGCACAAGGTTCCCAGAACTTTACACACCTTCGTTGTCCAACGCAGTAAATAAAATAAAACACAGCAATGAAAGTGCGCCTCAAACTGCCCATCTCCACAGCAACAACAGTTGCTCAAGTTTATTCTCTGCTGAGGAAGGGGCCTTGTGTTAAGAACATGCACCCAAAATACTTTGTTAAAAACAGAATGTGACTGGGATGGTTTTTTTTTTTTAAAGCAACAGCAATGACAGAATTTTCCTTCCGACTTGCATTGCTTTAGCAAGAAAGAAACGGAGCTTATTAAGGCCTGTTTGACCAAAGACATAAACGCACAAAGTATTTCAATTTCATTACTCTGTATGTTTTGTAACACGGCTTAAAAATAGTAATGTTCCCAAATCCTTGTAACTATCAGTTCCGCCCTCCTCCTTAAGTAGCTTCTGTTTTCTGCTCGAGTGAGCAAACCAAATCTGAATCTTTCTGAATATCTGAAATGCAAGTCTGAATGCAATTTCTTCTCTACCAGCTTTGTTTCTAACGTCTCCCCTAGCATATATTTTAGGAGCGAGTTACAAGCATCATTCTCAGTGATCAATGTGTTGCTCATTTTACAAACGTGCTAATTTTCCTTTGTCATCAGAGCATCCTGACTGGATTTTATATATTGCTGTTCTCTCTCAACAAATAAGTAACTTGGCATAAAATCCAGCTTACAAAATGAATAACCTCGTATTTCAGTATCCCCCCTATTACGGTGCCTTGCATTCGGTGTGTGATATTGTACCCTTTTTCTTAAGCTTCGGATGGGTTTCAAAGAGTGAAAAACATCTCCACAGCCAAACAAATATACCAGGGCCAAACAATTACATTAGGACATAGGCTAGAACAGCTGGCAACAGCACAGAGGAAGGTGTAAAAACCACCGCATGATTCGCTGAAGCGCTTACTTTCAGAGCAATTCTCACCTTGGTCTGGATCAGAGCTTTGCAGTCATTAATACTGAATCCATCATATTGGAAGTCCTTGTTATCTTTAACATTTGATTCCTCAAAAATGTCATCCTGGCTCTCCGAAAAGTCCTAATAAAACATCATTTACATTTTCTTTACCAATTCCTATCTGACCTCCAAGCACACAACCTAAAGAGAAATTTCCCTCAAGTAACAACGCACACAAAACTTTACTTGCTGAAGCTGCATTTTGATAGATCGTGTGCCCCCCTTGCACTCAAAACAATTTTATGCCAAAACAAGATCTATGCACATGAATCTAACTGTGACTTAAATTAATAAAAAAGCCGTTTCCAATTAAAATTAGACTTAAGTGACACCAGAAAATAGCCAAGAAATACATTTTCATCAGTATTCTTAAAGGCAATACAATTTTCCAGTATCAGAAAAGAAGTAATGACATAAATTTAGGCTGCCTGGGCATTGATTTGATGCTGGTGTATCTACGGGCAAGGAAGAAACGGACACAGGGAGTTGAACTATGTTGGAGAAATGTCTCCCACTCTCTCCTTTTAAGTAACAGTTCTATAAAAGTGACTTTCACGTGCAGAATAGGTCCTGTACCTTCAGCACTGTCGTTCTGTTTGTAGGTAACTTGTACAAAAGGTCAAATACGTCCATAAAAATTGAATGCAGTACCCCCAGGCTTCAAAAATCATATCGATTGAAAGTTACTTCTGAAAACCACAAGTGACTAATTCATCATAACTAAATAAGCAGGTTGAATACTGAACCGTCCCTCATACCTTTATCTTCTCAAAACAAGAGATTAAACAGAGACATTTCTTTTTGAGATCTTTCAGTGCTGTTGGTTTGGTCTTGATTCAATTTAAAACATACTACTCTTCCTCAAGCCTTGCAAAACCACATAGAATAATCTTAGGAAAAGGGAACGGGAACACACTTTCAGTTCGTATACAGTAAAAACATCCCGCAATTACTTTAACAGCCTCTCTGATTCAAATCTGATTTCCACCTAATGGAAAGATATTAGAGGCTAACAACTTACTCATACTTGGAACAAAAAAGAAAACAATCTTACCGCACACGCATCTGAAAGCTGATTCTACATCTATACTAATGCTGAACGTATCACCTAATGTGAGAGGGAGCTACATAACAGAGACTTCAATGTAAAGATGATCAGAATTTGATCCTGCACAGTTTCATAGTTGCTTACACATAATGATGATAAAACACTAGACTATCATGTTAAAATGCTCTCTGTAAAAAAACTTATGACTCACATCTAGTTCCTCACGCATCTACATGTAAGCTTACAGAAAACCAGGTTCATAACCAAGTGTTTATGCTGGCATACCAGCAAACCGTTGTTCAATTACCTTTTGATTTGCATCTATTCCAAGAACACTCATGAGGTTTTCTTGGCAATGAGATTTACTCCAGGGATGTCTTAAGCTGGGGGTATTATCAAAGTCTCTAAGTGTTCTCCATATGTTTCCAGAATCAATGCTAGAAAAGGAAAGGCAATTTGAGGTTATAGGGTGTACAAAGTTTCCAGTGAACGTACATAACTTAGTTATTTTCACTACACGCAGACGTGTACTATCCTACCTTGATCTAAAAAGAAACACCTTAAAACTCTTTCTACATTAGTTCAAACTATCAACCCAATGTACTAATAAGCTTGCATGACAATTAACGGAAACAGTAAGTCAATGGAACTGTATGGTTGGGTTTCTCAGGTAAGAGGTGCATTAGAAGCACGTTTCAGAGACTGTCCCATGCCAACAATTTGCATTATTCAACTGCTTCTGTGAAATGGGGGTAGAGTTCAGACCTATTAATTCTGCACTTTGCATTTTCTGTCTCCCAAACCTTTCTCCTTCCTATCAGCCATGCCTCTCCACGGCAGCAGCCTGCTGCTCAGGTGGGTGACCTGCATCTGCTCTGGGCACCTAGGTACCACAAAACAAGCCCACACTGATGAAACTGTGAGAATTAAGAGCTCCCTCTACATAGTACTTTGGGGTTTTACATTGCTTTCATCCTGTATAAATCCAGTTGCTTTTTCCTTGGTACAGGATGCAATTATCATTGACCTTAGTTATCCACCACAGTAGGTCAGGGCTTTTTGGTCTGTAGCTCATACCCTGCTATAATAGTGCAGTCCCTTTTACATATATATTGTATTTCTCCACAATTTTGAGGCTGATTAAAATATAACGCATATAAAAGGAACTTGCCCAAAGGATGCCCACATTAAATGTTTTAACTAAATTTCTTGTGATTCTCATAGCTTTTCCAAAGCATGGCCTGACCCAGCCCCAGATGCACGGAAAAATAACTACATTACTGTTCAATACTGCTCGGAAGCTGCTGATCCTTCAAAAACACGTAACAAATCTAAAAGTGTTCCAGCTGTCTTAAGAGAAAGCTAAGTTAATGATACTAATTGCTATTAACATAACCCCAGGAAAGAAGCTAGATGTACCACATTCTGAAGCACATCTGGTTAAACACGAGAAAAAGTTACCAGCCCGGAAAACTGGGGAGGGTGAAAAAAAAAATCAAATGGATTTTCAGTAGCAGCAGCAATGCTCCTGTCTCAGATGATGAAGAAAGAAGTTAGATGTGTTGTAAAGAAATGACAAGCGAACAGGAAGAACAGGCTGCCTGTTGGGTGTTCTGGCATTCCAGAGGCTTAGTCATAAGGCGGCACACCAAGCAGGAAAAACCCTAAGCAGGAATTTGTAATTATGATATATTCCCTTCCTTGTTTTCCAATGGCTAAAACACAATCCATTTCCTTTAACACCACAATACAAAATTGGTAAGATCTATATGCTGGAAGAGCACAGTGATTAAAAAGATTTTTAAGTTCACTTGCAAGTACCACTGATTTTTAAATTATGAAATAAACAAGTGTAATTGCTGAGGAACTTTTATTTTTTTATTTTAAACTGTTGATCTAAACTCATTACCAAAGTTGATTCTTCGTAAGTTCAGGAATTCCAGCCTCTTCGTTATTTGTATCAAGTACTTGATCTAAGCTTCTTATGCTCTCTCTGGACTGTGATACAAAGACTTCTGGAAAGCACAACTTAAATATATCCTCATAGCTGTGGTTTGCCTAGAAAAAACAGAGTTTTGTCACATACGTTACAGAGGCCATCCCCATAGTTCATGAAGGACCTAGTCCAAAGACTACAATGTTTCTAGAGATTGTACTATTGACTGCTTTTAAAATTTGTATTAATATTAATGGCACAGAAGGACCGACCCCATAGTTCAGTGTTTTGAATATTTACGTCGATTTAGAGAAGATGGACGAGTCCACGAGTTTCTGCTGAACCTTAGTCTCTTACTTCCCAGCTACTGTGTTACAGTCTGAGTTCACCTATTAGCCCTCGAGACTCCTGTTCAACTAATTCAGTCCAGGTCAAAACTTACATATACATCAGTTCAAAAGCTCGTTTTGCTAACTTAGTAGTTGAACACAAATGCAGCTAATTCAGCTAAATATAACATAACTGCTATAGGCTACAGTTACCAATAAGTACTTCCACTGTTTAAGTCTGTGTAAAAGCTAGGGTCAGTATGTCTCTATTTCCTTGCATTTGCACCAAACTTTGCCCAATCAGAGCCAGATTTACACACTTGTTCCTCCTCCAGCAGAAATGAGGAGGATGCTTGGAGGACAGAATGTAGCCACAAGTGATCCAAACTCAGGCAAACAGGGCTACTGGAAGTAACAGGGTTATCTGAAAACTAAGAAATGCATATACAAGGAAAAATACGCATAATTTACAACCTAGCCTAAAGGGATTTTATCATGCCATCTGGTCCAGACGCTTTATCCTTTTATTCTTTCAAAGAAGGAATTACTGCAATTTTCTAAAGCAAAGCAATTAATTGACTTCAACACCCTGCAGAGGGATTGCAATCCATCAGCAGCAATGTTGTGCGAAAACTAGAGAATGAAACCAGTCCGTTTGTTTTCTTTGCCTATCAATTGCCTAGCAATCAACAATTTAATCAGAAAAACACAGGTATGGATACTTCATATTTTGACGGGTTCATTTAGTTGTAATTCAAACAGCTCAAATAAATTGAGATATTTCCACAGTTTCAATATACAGAATTCAGACAAATGCAGTGAATACTGAGGAAGTACAGATCTAATCTAATGGCTGAGTGGGCAAAACCTACAGAGCTGGTAGAAGATTTCTTTACTTCTGAGCATCCTTCTAGAAACAGAATTTGTGCCCCACGCTGCTCCTTCCTGAAGTAAGGCCTTGCTAATCTGCCTATCCTGAAGGGTGACTGCTGGGATATTCAAAGACTTCTGGGTAAAATCCTTTGAATCTTGCCCAAAGTGGCATAATACTTTAAATTCCTTTGTAAATTATTTCAGTAGACTTACCTTACAACAGGGATACTCTATGGAAGGGAAAGGCGTTTGAAAAGCACAGTTCTGTGAAAGCAGACGTGCTAAAGCATACATGGGGAGTCACGGACAAGGAGAAGAACACCCCCCAAGTAGGTACCAAGCCCTAAAGGGGATGGGAGCTAAGGAAAAGCCAGGCGGCTGCTCTTGGCTTTGGGGTGAGGGGGAAATTAAGCCACAGAAGCGTGAATCGAGAGAAGCACAAGTCTGACCTGCCTGTAACATCTTCTCAGAGCCTGTGATGTTACTCTGACACGCATACAAGTCACTGGCTTACAGTTTAGCCAAGCCAGATGAAAAACCCAACATACAGGAAAAGTGCAAGGTATTATTTGTATTATCTTTAATACTGTCTACTTCCAAAACAAAATTTTGGTATTTTTCTATTTACCTTGTAGTTTTGTATTGATTATAAAAATACGAATGCAGAAATTTCAAATCTGTGTGTTTTGAACAAATCATCTACATCCTATCGTATCAGAATACTCCAGGGCTTAAGCAAGTGCACTAGTTCCTCTCACAACGGCCAATACTTAAAGAACACATGAAAAAAATCCTTAAAGTTATTGAATCATGTAGGCAAAGTATCCAGCTGCTGCAAGGATTCTGCTCCAGACTGACATGGTTTAAGTAACTGAAGGATTAGATACTGAAGGTCAGACCTCTGACCTCAGGCGATCTCTAGGGGTCCCTTCCAACCTGCCTGGACTTTTTTCTATTGACCATAGAGAAGACAGAGCCCCAGCGTGAAGAGGTCATGGTCTCAAACAACCAACACAAAAAGCACAAGGATGAAGGACAAGCTAAATGTATATTCCACACCCAAAGAAACTTCAAGCAGCTCTATAGCTGTTTCTCTACCCTGAGATAAGAACCGACAACTTGAAACTCCAGGCAGGGTTAACTTATTTAGCTTGTAGTGGGCGTTTTCTTTTACCTTTAATAAATGCAAACATCAAGTAAAGGCTTCAGTAAGATTAAGATCTACTGCTTTTGGAAAGAACCCAAACAATCTGCTATATTCTATTTCAGTTCCTGTCGTTACATACCCTCTTTTTTCCACATAACACTTCTTGTCTCCTATTTCCAGCATTACAAACAATTTAAATTCTCTGTTTACGCTTATCAATAACCGGGTATCTTGTGATCTCCACTCTATCAGTGCTGGACTGCTTACCCCCTACATCTTTGTGCCTTCCCTAGCAATACCTCTGCAACAGGTGCAGTTCCCAGGCAAGGGGAAGAAAGCCTGTCTCCGGAAAACCCTCGGTTCCCTGCACGTACTCATCCAACAGACTACAAGCAGTAAGTTGTTACTGCTACTGATTAACCCCATGGAAGTTTTAGTTGATTACTCTCTTTTTTTTTTTCCAAGTGTTTTAATCTAGAATAAAAGTAGTAAGGACGAGGGCATTTTGTTTTGTATTTGTACATTCTTATTTTCCTTTTGTTAGTTTGCTTTGGTAATGCATTTTTGGTAAACACTGAAAGACATGAATTGCAAGGTATAATCCTTAAACTGAACCTTTTTTGGTGCTGAAAAGGAAACATTATATAACTCAGTATTTATTCAGATTGTTAGTTCTAACATATTATGAGAGAATGTAACATCCGATGCTAGAAAATGTATTATATTAAATTACTTCTTTTTTTCTGCCATTCACTTCCATCCACAGTCAGTCTAAAATTCCAGGAATTGGATTATTCAGGCAGTATATAATAAATAACAAAAGTTACTGGTTTTCAATAAGCTTGCAGGCAGCTCACAGAATTTTTCTCCACCCTGGTTTTGTCACCCACCTTCCCAATTTTTTGTTTCCTATGCTCATTCTCGTCTAGCTTTTAAATCGCTTGTGCTTTAGGGCAAGGTTCATCATTTCTACATGCCTACTTATTCCTAGTGTCTAGAAGCAAAGTAGCGCATTACATTCTTTAAAGCTCTCCAGCAGGATAACTTAAGTATTTGTCAAACACTGTAGGGAAGTTGCTTTTGTACCACTTGAGTTAGCTGCAAAATAGCTTGACAGTTTCTCTCGCTGTACAGCATTATCCTCTATAGAGAAGCCATTCAGATACAAATCTTGAGATGTAGGAAGCGGTAATACAAACATTTCTGCTCTTTGGTTTACTATTAACACATACCTCGTTTAGAGAGCTACAAGCCTCCTGTATCCCTCTGCGCGGAGATGGCTCAGAACAGAAGTGACCAGCAGACGCACTGCAAGGTCCGCTGTTTAAGTCCATATCAACCTTAAGAGCTTTTGTTGACTTCACCAAAACTTCCAGATTATGACCAAATCTCTCCGATTTGTCTAAGGACTCCCTGAAGCCTTCAAAATCACCCCAGGAACTGCTGGGTTCTGAGGTACTGTAACTGCTCTCAGAAAACTCCTCACAACTTCTCCCTTTGCTATTCACTGCAGGGACGCTTTGCCGCATTTGTTCAAGTTTAGTCATTTCTTCGTTATTTGTTGTTTCATTCAAGTTACAGTCACTTTCATTGAGAGACACACCACCAACTTCAACGGCTAGGTCTTTTTTGGGTGTCTGGTGTGAAGTGTCTGTATTAGTAAGACTTTCTACCGGTGTCAGGTTCTGCATCTTTAAGAACAATTCATTCCTTGAAATCTGTAATGCAAAAAAAGGCTACTGTAGTTCAGTTGCATTAGAAATCTGAGTATTTCCAAAACAGAATCAAATTCTTCATTTCACCCCAAAGAATAATAATACTGCTAAATCAAACCAGGATGTCCTTCAGCCTCTCTTCCAGTCATCAGCACGTGCATGTTATTTAGTCTCACTTTCTGTGTAGGTTATTAGCCTGCAAAGAAAGAATTATAAATAAATACTTCTGCGATACAGGCTATGTAGGAATAAAGCAAGCTGATAAGGTAGGAGAAAGAATGCTCATGTTAAAATAAACACATTCCAGTATTACACAACTGAAAATTGCAGTTAGCAAAATTATTCAAAATTTACACTTAACTATCTACCTGCACCACAAGAAAGCCATTACCTTAGTGAACAGCATTTAGAAAACATTTAAGAGAAGTTGTTGGATACTGAGGACTGATTGAGTACACAGGAGACAAACTGAACTGATTATAAACATACCCAACACTTTCTATTTTCTATAACTATTTATTTCATCCATCTGGTGTATAGTCAAACACTACTCTCTTCCTTTGCATGGGCTTTCCCTGTCCAAAAGATAACCGAAGAAGTGAACGTGACTTGTAGCAACGCAGGAACGGACAGTTTAATCCCATGAAAAATACAGTGCTTCCAACTATTTAAGCAACCAAGGCAGTTTCAGTAAGTTCAGTGCGGCACCTGTAAATTATACAGGCAATGCTGCATTTACCATTTTAGACTAACCGCATCTCCTCTATTCCGACTGACACGCTTTTGGGGAGTGGGGGAGAGTGGGGGGGGAATGGGGNCTGGTCTCCAGCCCTGGCATTTCCACTCACGGTGATTACTGGCTCTTCCCACGTACTTCGAAGTGCATTAGTGCTAATTAATTATCTGCAAACCTTATCACCAGCTCACCTACTAGAAAACAATGCCTGCTCGAAGACGGTAATCCGGGGAAATAGCGTTATGTCAGGGACTGGCTGCCTCCCAATAAATATCTCTCCCATCTGCGGGAAAAC
This sequence comes from Rhinoptilus africanus, assembly GCA_013400135.1. Taxonomy (NCBI): domain Eukaryota; kingdom Metazoa; phylum Chordata; class Aves; order Charadriiformes; family Glareolidae; genus Rhinoptilus; species Rhinoptilus africanus. The sequence goes on from VXBO01002759.1 coordinate 336,010, forward strand.
AAAATGTGCTGAGGCCGGCGGGCGCAGCAGCGTTGTGGTCTCCACCAGCGGTGACTGAGGCGGGGAGCTGGCCCCTGTCTTTTGCAAGAGCTTGAATGGCGGAGGCGACCGCTCACGTCCCGGGCAGCGGCAGGGGCAGGGCAGCCCCCGCCCCGCCTGGCCGTCGCCCCGAGGGGGCCAGGTACTTCCCCCGGCCCCCCAGCCCTGCCCCTGGGCCTCGGTCACGGTGGGTGTCTTCCAGCCAGAAGTCAAGTCCTGCCCTGCGGGAGGAGGTCGATTTTAAAATCGTGAGGTGAAAAAGAAAAGTAGTCGCTTTATTTTATTTTTTTTCCTTTTCTTTCCCCCAGCTTCTTTCTGCGATCTGGCATCTGAGGACATAACGGTTGGATAGCGGTGGGTCGTGTTCGCTTTTAGTTTGAGATTAGCTACAATCCTCACCCAATTACAAAATTCCAGGATACAGGCTTAAAAAAAAAAAAAAAAGCAACAGTCAATCCACCCAGTAATACAACCTCATGATCAAATGGTTGGAATAGGCCAGTATTTCAGGATCTCCTCTTCCTCTCTCCCCCGTTTTGCCCCATGAGGTATCTGGTTGTCCCCCCCCTATCCACTGAGGCTGGGACTTGATCCGCTCATCCCGTCAGAGCGAGCCAGGTGCTGTGGGTCTGGCCGCTGTGGGTCTGGCGGCTGTGGGTCAGGTCACCCCCAGCCCAGGGTGCCCGTCTCTCCTTGCCCTCCTCCCGCGGAGCCGTGGTGGGGGCTGGAGGTGGCATGCCCAGGGCTGGCTGCTCCCGCAGCTGGGCGGTGGAGGGAAGAGCCCAAGGAAAACTCCTCGGCTGCCCAGTCCTCGGGCCTGGGTTTAACATCTGGGCAGTCCCAAGCGACAGGGGACGGTTGTAAAAGCAAGGAAAGAGGTTTTCTGGAGCAAAGCCCAAAGTAAAAAGCGTTTTCTAGGCATTACAGTATGTATGTTTTCCAGCCCAGGCACAGATACGTGCACTCCCACGCATCTGACTCTCATTCCAGGCTGTAGTGCTTTATCTGAGGGCGAGGGGCTGAATTTGGGAGCAATGCCCAGACGCAGAGCCAAAGAAACTTTATTGGCAAGTCTCGGAAAGGATTTTTTAATGTTTTCTTTCTGTTTGACCTTAGAAACCTCAGTGTAGGAACAGAAGAAACTGTAGCGCCTTCTTGCCAGAGCAACTTCAGTAACTTCATTAAGGACTTGCTGCCTAATGGTAGTGTTTATTTCTCTCTCCAGCAATAACCCATCTTGGGAAAACCAGTTGCTAACCCTGAGTCCCTGCAGAGGAAGCAATGTGCTTCCATCTGCTGGATGTAGCTACTACTGCCTCCGCTCTCAAGCAAACGCAGGTGAAAACCTATAGAATCACCCCAAGAAAAATCTACACTGGTGCGTTTTGGACAGGTTTTCAAATTAGGAGGAGTCAGCATGAGGTATGGCCACCCTGCAAAGTGGATTTCACCTGCCTTCCTCTGAATTCACTGAATGTGAGAGCTGCTGATGAGATCCCTGACTCATATTTTAAATGATATCGTCTCCGAGGCTGACTAGATTAAGTTAAAAGCATTACCACAACTGAATTAAGGGTTTTCCCCTTTGAAGGATATTGGGTAAAAAAAATCATGTTTGGAGTATAAGACTTACAATTTTGTCTGACATACAACAGGCCTTGGGATTTAGCCCATAATTACTGCATTAAATCAGTAATTTCTTTTTGAACTATCACTTTCATTTAAAAAAACTAAACTAGGCTTTATTTAGAGGGCAAATATGCCAAAAGCATCAAACATGGACTACAGTCTTAGACACTTAAATATACGCATCTACTAAAACAGAAACTCACTACTCAAAACCTCACCAATACAAACAACGGAATTGACTGAACTCTCATCTGCAGCCGCTACTGCTGCTCCTGCCACCACTCCTACTGCAAAACTGTTTGAGTTTAGTACACATATTCTAGAACTATTCTTTTTTTCATTTTGTCCTTTGGAAAAATACCAATTTACAATGAAAAAGCTCAGTAGTATAACTGAAAGCATTTACTTTCACGGCAAATCATCACCACACTACTGTAATATGAATTTTTATCAGTTTGTGAATGATCTGGTCCTGAATTATTGACTTCTGTGGTTCCTCTGTAAATGACTAGGGTGATATGGGTGCCTTTTCCCTTCATTCATTTTCTCTCTTGGAAAAAAACATAAAAAAGCAGTATCTTTGTATGCAGAATTTTCAGTGTTTTTTTTTTTTAATGTAAGCATTAAATGAGACCAGTTTGCTATTTAAATGACTGAAATATTTTCTTTAAATCATATTACATATTTGGATAGCTTTTCAAAAACAATAAGTTACATCTTGCTAAACTGGCTTATAACGTCATTTAGAAAGTAAGAGTAAACACGTTTTGAGAAGATAAATAATTTTGATTGACGCAAAGTGACTTTTCATTAACTGAGGTGTCTTTTCAGCAGATGAGTGATAATTTTTTTTCTCACCATAAGCATCCTCATTTTAGAAGTGTAGGATATCAGCAATATTTCAATTTCAATAGGAATAGTGCTCATCTTTTTGAAAACAAATGCAGTTATCAGATCTGAATAGTGATTTAATTGGCTTAAATTTGAAAATGTGTTTGACTGTTCCATTACGCTCCTCCTGGAGGCACAGCAGGTTGCGCCATACCTTCCTGCTTCGCTTGGCTGTTGTTAGGCATAGTTCAAAACACCAGTTAAATCCTTCGTCTTTTTCCTGAGTTAGAAAGGAGAACAGCAGCACTTCAGGGCAAACACTTCTTCTCCGCAGTGCACGACGGGTGAGGATTTCCTGGACCCCCTGCGAAATACGGCTGTGTGCTAAAACAGTGGGATGGGAGTCACTGGGGTTCATAACACCGTCACGGCAGCCGTGCCTGGGCTAAAAGATGAACCAGAATCTTTCCAACAGCAGATGGCAGCTCTCCCTTGTCTCTCTTGCACGCACGAAATACTATTACTCCTCTTGAGCAGGGAAAGTAATTCATCCCCTCTATACACTGCATTAAAAAATTATTGCTGACCACAGAAAAGCCGTTTCACCAGACCCCTACGTTGATGTGCTGTCAGTGTAGAAAGACCTACCCATAAAAAAGGCAACATCCTTTGCCAGGAGGCGTAAGATATACTTTACTTCGCTCTCTTCTCTCAGGTGTGGCAGATAAGGGAGTCGTAATCCACCTCTCAAAAAAGGTAGATGTGTAAGAGACTGTATTCCCTGGGTGCGATGGCTGCCTTTAATGCTTCTGTTTAGCACAGACTTCTGTGGCTAGTCTGGTTCTCAGAGTGATTTTGAAGAGCACAAACTAGGTGTCTTCTGGGAAAAGGCAGCGAAATGCCCTTTCGCTCTGGTACTTCATGGCAACATCGTCTTCCAAAGCCATATGTGGGCTGCACTACTTGAAGATTCTCTAGCATGTTACCGTGGCACATGGTAGCACACCTGCCAAAAGAAGACTCTCAAACCATTCAGAGCTCCTACATCACCTTGAAGTGGTTCTTCTGCTACACGTAAAGGGCTGAGCCTCATAGGCAGCTTCCTATTTGCCAGCACCTACCAGCCATCAACTCTTTGCCACCCCTCCATCACCCACCGACACTTCTACTTTGAAATCCTTTCCTGTTTTCAGCTGCTTTCCCTTCTGTTGTCAGTCCCACTTGCTAAACCCCTCATTTCTTTTATCAGATCTTTTTCTTACTATCTATTTGCCAGCTGTTCTCTCATCTGCCTTTAGCCTCCTGAAAACTGAAGAGTTGTGACTTAGGCTCCTTATGGAAGTGCTGGTGCTTGTTATTCCATGAGAGGGAGATGAAAGGGACGTGAGAGGGACAAAGGTTTCCTGGGTAGCAGAATAATTTGCTGGCAGAAGCAGGAGGTTGCTAATGTCATGGCTGCTCTTGGTATGAGAGCACTGGCAAGCAGTAGTCCACGGATTTAAGGAGAATATAAGCGATCCTCTTGAAGCGCAAGCACATTTCATTGAAAGCATGGCCGACATCCACCTACTAGGTGAGCACAAAGCAGCAGCAGCTGCTCACGGGGACCCTGTCACCACGGTGGAGAACCTTGAGAAGGGACAGTGCTTTGACATGGCTCCAGGGTTCCTATTCTTGGATCGCCCAGAAGATCCCTTCGAGGTCATACCGTAAGATACCTTTTTTGCCTCCTCCCCACCATCAGCACCGCCGTATGCATACTCCTGTTTCCAACACAGCAATTGTACTGCTTTTCTATACATGTTGCTTGATGGGGGCAGCGGGGGGGGGTCGGGGGCACACCTCTAAAAGTGATTCCACAGGGACTACGAGGGGCAGGAGAAATCATTCACCAGCAGCTACATGAAATGACCAACAACAATCGGAAACTGCCCGCCCACTCCTGACCCAGTATGGGTGACTTCTCAAAGCCACCCAACAAACATTGTAATACACGTGTAAAACAAGTGGTAGAACAGCTCCTTTGTTCATTCAGCAGGGCTGGCAGCTGAATGATGCCAGACTGGATGCTCGGAAACAAAGGCTCTGGAGAGGTGGCATGGGCCCACAACAGTGTCCCCCTCCAGGGTCACCCAGATGCTGCAGACACATCCCGCAGGCAGACCTGTGGCATGAGCTCACCAGAGAGTTCAGCACCTTCCAGTGACGGGTGCATGAGTCCAGTCCTCAGAGAGGCACTCGCCTTGCGCCAAATTACTTGCTACTGTAGGCATAGCCGATGGCCATCTAAAGGTCTCGCTTCTTATGATCCACCCAGCCAAGGAAAGGTTCCTCAAGGCAGAAAACTGCCCACCTCTTGAGCTCTGAAACCTCCACCTCCTGCTGCTCTTACTGCTCTTCTACCTAAAGTGCCCCTCCTCGTCCTGAGCGTAGTCAAGAAAAAACATAGGAGCACATCTTCTCCTTACAGTCCCCCTTCTGAACACAGATGAAAGTGGGCCCCAGACACACTAGAGATCGCAGAAGGATGCCACACAGCCCACATCTTCAAAAGGTGATTGTCGAAATGTATGGCAGTAGTGTGTGGTACCACGGTTGAATTGTATTTGGTGCTTCACAGTCGCCTACCTCTACCTGTTCCTCGTGCAATTTTCCCGTTAAGCTACTGTCCTGTGCTGCTTTTTCTGCTGATCATTCAAAATCTTCATACACATATAGTGAGTGTAAGTCCAACAGCCTCTGCTGCCCACATGGATTTTTCAGATACGTTGACGTTAATTTACTGAAAGTGTGCCTTGTAATTTTTGCCAGCCTCCTGCATGCACTGTAAACTGAGTCGCGATTGCTGCAGTTTGCAGCTCACTAATCCTCTGGTTTAATGCCTGATTAGGTCCCAAATCCATTCTTGTTAGTGAGATGTGGGTGTGGGGAGGGCAGGAGGATTTCAAAATCTCTGGGCTGAGCATTAAGCTGCTCGAGGTCCACCCGGCTGGTGCTGTACCAGTGTATTAATTAGCTTGCCTGGAAATTTCAGCGGTGCTGTTCGGTGAGGTTGTTGAAAGGTCAGACACTGCATTAGAAGTGGTGTGCTTCAATTCTAAGTCATAGCACTTGAGACTTAGCAAAGCTCTAGGAAAAAAAAGAAATCAAATAAAGCATTAGCATGAAAATATATTTAAACCTCGAGTCCCCACTTCAAGCAGCATTTGAAAGAACACTGAATCATAATAATTAGCATCTTTGAAGTGCCTTAATTACAAGGATCTCGGTTCTTTATTCTCCAAGTGAGCTTCATGAGGGCTCCAAGGTAGGTGGAGTAGTGGTCACCACTGCGCTTTGCACAGGGGGAAACATCACCACTCCACCCCACACAGTGGGAAACAGAATTAAAGCTCCTTTCAGCTATCTGCCCCCAAAAGAAAACGCCAAGTCCCTGGTGGATGTCTGCACGTCCCAAACCCTGTGACATGAAATTAATTACCAGTAAAGATGTCATTTCATTGCTTAAAGTGTAGCACTGCAGTGTGAATGAAAAATACATGCCATCCTTTGCAAGAAAATAAAGCCATGGAATTAAATGGCAAAAAGGTGGAATTTGTGTGAGTTTTGCGTATGTGTAAGGCAGTCATCTGCCTTTCCTGCCGCACGGTGCCACCGCTGTGGTAAAGCCGTGTGACTGTGGCACAGACAACAGGCAAGGGCTTAGCTGTCAAATAAAATAAGTGGCAATTCCTGAGGCTGAAGTAAACTGCCAGCTGAAGTTTCAAACCCTTGGTGTGCCTGCTCGCAGCCCTGGGAGGTGCGAACATGCTGTCCCGGACCCCTCGCTCAGTTTAAGGTAGGAGACGTGTCTCATGGCCGGGCGAGCAAAGAATACGTGTCCGAGGCATTAGGGCAGCGTGGGGACAGCTGGTGGCCGGCAAGGCTGCAGTCCTGGATGGAGCTGGGCTGCAGTCCTGGATGGAGCTGGGCTGCAGTCCCGGATGGAGCTGGGCTGCAGTCCCGGATGGAGCTGGGCTGCAGTCCCAGATGGAGCTGGGCTGTAGTCCCGGATGGAGCTGGACTGCAGTCCCGGATGGAGCTGGGCTGTGGGCGAGCCCCCCGCGGCAGGGCAGGCTGGCAGCTGGATGGGCTGCGGGAACCGGCCCTTCTCTCCCACCTCCCCTGCGAACATCCCGCGTGTGCTCTTGGCTCGTCTCTCCCTTCCCATCGCAGCAAAAATACAGCGTGTACCACGCTCCCTCCGATGTTATGGAAGTGGGCGCACAGCACATGGACTGCATTTAAGCCTTATTCAACCGCCGCCTTGAGCTGTGCTTCCAGATGCTCTTTGCAGTTTGCAGTTAACAAGAAGGCAGGCTTTAACCTTATTTTGTCTGTATTGCAAGTGGTAAACGAAATACAGCACTCCAGCTCCCTGTGCGTGTAACGCCAGAAACATAAGGCCGGACAATTTATAGAAAAGATCAAAAGAGGGCAGGCGAGAGTATAAAACCAATTCCTCCTGTGCTGACGACACTATCGCAGCTAAAGCTGGAAGAGGGCAGCATGTGTTTCATTTAATGGTTTATATTGCTCCGTTGCTGAGGTCACGTTTCCTAGAGCAAAACAAATCAGCCGTAAAAGCAGGGAACCTCTGCTGTGACAACTGGGTCTGCCGGGAAATTCAAAGTTTAGCTCTAGATCCAAACTCTCCCCAAATGCCCAAGGACTTGCATTTTAAGATTGAGATTGTATTCATTTCTATTTATGGTTTTAAAAAAGCAACAACAACAAAAAAAAACCAAACCAGAAAAGCCTTAACACGCATCTATTTGCAGCTGGCCTAGGCTTCTTATGCTATTGTAAATGAGGTTTGCTGGACTCTGCAGAATATTATCATAAGGTTGCAATTAGCAGTGAGAATTATGCCACACACGTTTTACATTAAAGGAAACGGTTGCAGTAAAAGGCTGTTCAATTCGGGCAACATCAAAGGACGCAGTTCATGTAAATTAATAATACAGCAAAATGTAAACTTGAGATGTACAGACACACCAATAGTTTATTTTAAAAAAAGCTCTTGTTGAGAAGTTTGGTCACATTTTATATTAGTTTTTCATTTTTGAATTTCTTATAGAAGGGCACTATTTTATTATAAGCTTGAATACAGACATGGTTTATATGGGTATGAAGGTGTCAGGGAAAAGCATGGGTTATGTGGATATGAACATGTCAAGGAAAGGCATTTTGTTAACTTAAACTCCCTTTAGAAGTCAATTTACTGAGGTATTAAATTTTGTAAAATATTTAACCATGCACTAGCCTGTCTTTCAGCTCACCAGTTGCTCTTTACTTTTAAGCTATTGATGCTTACTGTTTATAAGTAGAACCTTGCAGAATACAGTGACTTGAAAACTTCAGGGTTTTTAGTTTATAAATACCATCTGAATGTTGTTCTCCCTACAGTCAGTGAGATTGGTTCAGTAGCTGTAATTGGAAAAAAGATTGGCGCCTCTCTTTTGAAATAATGACACCAAGGTTTCTATATTTAAATCAATTTATATGGAAAGGCTGGTTGGCGAAAATATTCTGAATACAGAGACAACTGAACTCGATACAATGGGGTGAGTTTAGTATTTTAGATCTGTGCCTTATTTAAATTTTGATATATTAATTTTGCATTTCTCTACACCATCTTTCAACATAGAAATTCTGGGCTAAATTTACTTCCAGTTAATGCACGCTCCACTAAATAAGTAAGGGCCATTGGAAACATCTTCATGAAGGGCTGTAACAGCACAAAGCACCTTCATGCAGAGAATCTCAAATGAGGACTCAGAGGTCAATGACATCAGATGGCGAACGCACGCAGCCAGCACATCTGGATCACACATCACAACAGCTCAGATTCTGCTGAGCCCCAGTCAGGTTCCTGCTGTTTTTTCCCAGGCAGAAGGTTTGTGGAGGACAGCAGTGTAAGCCCCCAGCTGAGCCTGCTGGCACTTCCAACCCTGGAAGTGCTCAAGGCCAGGCTGGATGGGGCTTTGAGCAGCCTGGTCTAGTGGGAGGTGTCCCTGCCCAGGGCAGGGCAGCGGGGTTGGAACTAGATGATATTTCAGGTCTCTTCCAACCCAAACCATTCTATGATTCTGTGCTGGGTGAGTGTTACAGCATCGTGTTTTCCATACTCCCGCAATGAGGCAAATTGTGCCCAGGAAATCTCATTGCAGAACTACTGAGTATGTGAAAGGCTGTTAGTGAAATAGGAAGAGAAGATCAGCAAAGCAGAGCCCATAATAAAAAGCACCTGAGTTGGTTCCACAGATGGGAAGTGATCTTCAGACAAAGTGCTGGGAGGGGAATGCCAGCTTAGCCAGGGAGCCGTTGCAGTGGGAGCTCTTGGGCTGCACTGCAGCTTTGCAGTGAAGTCTTTGTCCCATGGCCATGGAAGCAGATGGCGAGGCTGACTGCTGCTCCCCTTGCAGCAAGGGTGAGGAACAGGACCTCCTGACACCAGACTCCACGCCCAAATGGCTGGTTGGGCTCCTGCTGTCCACCCTGTAAGTAATGGGATATTTGCTGGTGAGGATGACATTCATGACATAGAATCACAGAATCGCGGGGTTGGCAGGGCCCTCTGGGGATCCCCCAGTCCCACCCCCTGCCAGAGCAGGGTCACCCAGAGCAGGGGGCACAGGAACGCCTCCAGGCGGGTTTGGGATGTCTCCAGAGACGGAGACTCCCCCACCTCCCTGGGCAGCCTGGGCCAGGGCTCTGCCACCCTCAAGGGAAAGAAGTTCCAGGCACAGACCTGTGCTCAGCTGGCAGTGCAGGCGAGAGAGGCTAACCCTCTTGTCCCGTGAGCCATATGCCAAAATCTGCTGGTCTTATGCCACAGGCATCCGAAGAGCTGGGGGAACTCCAGCAGCCATCCCTCCATCCTGCGGACAAACTGAGCAAGGCCAGGGTTGGTACTGGGCAGCCTGGTTAGCTCAATCGGAGCGTGCATCTTTGATTTGGCCCCCACGCTGGGGATCTGGCTAACCCGGCAGGACATGAGCTATAGGTCTGGGGAGGATCTGGGCTTCTTCTGCTTGGAAGCAGCACGCACGTGGCTGTGGTTGATCACCCCTTGTGCAGAGAGCTGCAATCTGCTGCCCAGGTTGCACCTAGCTCTGTGCCAGGACACATGCCTCAGCCACATGTTCCTGTGGCTCCTAAAGGTTCTTCCCTTTCTCACCCAGGGGCTTGAAGATAAAAATATGATTACCCGTCCCTTGCATGCCGTCTCAAGCATAACTACGCATGAGATGGTGGTTCAACCAAGGGACCAAGGGGATGATTTGCACCTCATTCCCCAGACAGCCACGCCAGCAGTCTGCAATTCAGAGCACTCTGTGTAAGAGATGTCTGTTCTATCACGGTTTTGCTGTTATTTTTATCCTTTTCTTTTGCTACAACTCAAAAAATCTTCAGAGTCTTAGCTAATTTGGCTTCATTTACTGCAGAGATTTCAACATTCAGTGAACCAGACCAAATTACTGATTTCAAGTGTCTGATCCATAACATGGATAGAGTCTTGAATCAATTACAACTAGCAGAAATGACGTGTGTGCAGAAGGGCAGACTGGTTCTAGCACCGTACCCCTTTCTGTCTCTACGCTTTTCCCATAAACTGAAGAGACTTTTTCAATAAAATACAGAGTCCGATTTTACAACAGTGCTTTCTAGACATCAGTTTGCTGGCTGTGCTCTGAAGTCCCTGATGCTCTAAGAAACAAGGCTCAGCAAGAAATTTGAGAACAGCGTGTCTTGACTGGTGCATGCATCTTGTGCAAAGAGACACTTGGGGCTATAATTTTGCTAAATTTTGTTTGTGAACAGTCCCAGATGTTGTGTACTCTAGAACCACTATGAATATAGCCACACAAAGTATAACTGGCCACTGCTGTTGTGATTTAAAGCAGTTGCAGCCATCAATTAACCATGCTGCAAAGCACGGGTTTTCTTGGAGCTCTTCCATGAGCAAGGGGACCATCATGGCTGAAGGAGCCCCCTTTCTTCAGCTGAGCCCTGGGAGCTGGCCCCATACGCATTTCCTACTTGAGTTAACAAGTATGTTTTGTTCCTTGGATAAAGCGGATGCAAAGCACGCAAGACACTGTTACCAGGGTTGTGGCACCTTAATAGCTTTTGATGTTTGCCCACACCTTTCCCATAACTGTAAGTTACGGAGATTGACCTGCCCATCCTGGTGGCGAAGGGCTGCGCTTATAACGAATGCGTTTTGTGCCTACAGAGCTCTTCCCTAAAGTCTCAGCTACTGGTGCAGAGGACTAAGCCTGTCTGTGTGTTTTATTAACAAATCTTCTTTCATTTGCATAGATTTTCTACCAATTTTATCACAATGTTGTAATAACTAAACTCAGGAAACAGATTTGCCAAGCCCATGCTAAAAGGTTCTTCTCTCTTTTAAATAGGAATTTACCCTAGCATCATATGTGAAATAATTGTATGATACGATAAATTCACACCAGGCTTTGGTTGTTCCAATTGACCTGACAGTTTTCACCAATTAATGACCACAATTTTCCTGTAATATAAAAAAAAAAAGAATCAGATCATTTTATAGACTTGCAAGCTGAGCTTTTGAATAAATTCATCCAGAATTTTACATGTCTGAGGTGGATTCATAGTGCTAAAAGGGTATGTGTACATGCAGCAGTTTAAATAATCAGACTAAATGATTCACAGTGTATGTATAAAGTTGCAAAATAGTCATCTTAAGGAAAACATATGTTTGAAGAACACTTAATGTTTATTTTCCCATTATTTAAGTAATTTTGAAAGGCATTTTTCATGGATGCATGGTGTTAAGTAAGAAATACGACAGTATTTTGCCTTAGGGGGATTGTGTTCTTATCTTCTGACTTGCGGGAGGCATGGGGTGAAATGTCCAAGCTGTTCTAGCTGTCATAGCTACGTAATACCACTTTGAAGTATGTTAATATTCTTTCTGAGCTGTTCCACTGCTCTCCACTGAAACCCTCCCATTACAACGTGTCTTCAAATAACAGAAACAGCTCAAAGAACCCTTAATCCGTAGGGCCGTGCGATGCTGCTGTAGACATGTTGCAAAAGGGGACAAGAAAAGACAAGAAATTAAAACTAACTGATGTGGTCAAACTGTGGAGATCCATGCGTCTTGAATTTCACGGACTTCCTTTAATCAGTTCTGTGATCTGTTTAGTTAAGCTGTTGCAAATCCTAGTGTAAGCACTATGAGGGATATTTAGTGAGGCTAAAACAAGGCAGACTTGTTTCCCTAGGTTCTTTCCACAGTCACGGGAGAGAGAAAAGGGCTTTGCCAGGGGAACAGCTGGGGCTGCGGATCTGCTGAACTGATCTCACGAGAAGATGCTGGAAGAGCAATGTCCCTTCCCCCGGTCTGTCTGCTCCCTCCAGCTAGCCCTTACGCTCACTGGGCTTTCCCACCAGCCACATCGGCTTTCTAACACAGAAGAAAACCATGCCGCTATTTTTCTGCTGGGTTAGTCCGCTGGCAGGCACACGGGGTGATCTGAGCTTCTCTAGGCAGGGGCTCCCTTCACAAGGTGATGAGCAAGACTTTGAATCACTGAGCATCTTCACAGAGCTCTGTGCCTTATAGAGCATCACCGTTATTCTGCAATACATACATGTACATTTATATATACACACAGATATATACCAATGTGTGTATACACCTGTTTAAATACTAAATATAGAGACATACATACCCCTATATTTGCCTAGGAAGGGGTTACTTAAATGTATAAAAACTATGTTGAGGAGCAGTTTGTTTAAAAAAGAGTTGCCATGGCTGCAGTGGCTGTTGTGTACGGTTATTTAAAAGTGGGCTTGTGCAGAACAAAGTGACAGACAGATGTGTGTCTTTGTGTGGTCAAATTGCCACCGGCTGTTGGTTGAGCTCTGCTTGCTAGTTATGGCAAAGGACAACGTTTCTCTGGTGTCCCGGGTGAGCAAGTCTGGAGCTCGCTACTTATAGCCATCTTTGGGCAGCTGTGACTCAAACCACCACTCCGAAGCTGTTTGCTTGCTTGAGAAAGGAGGTGGATGTGTGTCATTTCCTTGCATAGACACATAAGTGTAATTTTCCTTTCTCCTGTCTTTTTTTTTTTTCCTGTTTTGTTTTTGTTTTTTTAATGAGAGGGCAAATCACTTGGGACCTACAACGGAGTGCAAACTGCATAGGAAGGGCAAGGCTTCTGAGCATGAAAAGGCTGAAGGATCTGATTTTTTTAATGGGTCTTCATTTGAATGCCTAAAAAATCCAAGAGGCAGCTGAAGTGAAAAGGCATTTAAAAATGTTGTCCTCGGATTACACAGTGAGTCTATCAAACATGAAACTTAACTTGAGAGGCATGGGAAGGAAATGTGGCATGGAGCCTGGGGCTGAAGGGAATGCAGAAGAAGTGATTTTAAGGAAAAGCAAGTGAGTGCTTGTCAGATGTGAAAAGAATCCTTGTTCACTTCCATGAGATAGTCCGGCTTCCCATAAAGAAATATTTTGATGGTCTAATATTGGGGATTATTTTTCTCCTTCTTGTTTGTTGTCTTCTGGGAAAGTAAATCAGTGAGTGGTATAATCACAGATTTGAACACCATGATCCATATCTGATGGGCTGTAAGAGTATTTCCAATGCTCTGTTTGCTGCTCTGTTCCTTTCCATTTTAATTTACCTTCTTAAAAAAGCACGCACGAGAGAAAGGCAAAAATATAACAATGAGAAAAGAGAAGGAAATGAGAGCAGACATTCAGACTTCAAAGATGTTAACATGACTGATAAAGCCCTGACTGTAAATACCAAAATGAATATAATTCTTTTCTTCCTTTCTTGAAAATGTTTATGAACGTTATGCCATTTTTCACTTTCTCGGAAAGCCCAAGTCCAAGAACTGTGCCATTAGTGAGGTGCACACCGTGCAGATCCCTGTAGCACGTTAGCAGAAGTTTGCACACTTGCTTATTTGTAGGTCAGAGTCTGAGTTTTGCCTATAGAAAAAGTAGTTGAAGTTTTGAGGCTCATGCTCTGCATAGGATGCCAAAAGGTTTAATCCCTTAGGAGGAGGAAGACTAAATAACAGGTCGATCCCAAGCAACTCATCTTCGCGGGTCAGTAGTGATCTGGTGCTCTGTGCAGACCCTCAGCTTCCCCAGGAGTCAATGGGCACATGTTGCAGGCAGCCAACAGATCCAGATCCCATGAGACCCCCTCTGCTATTTTGGCTCAGCTCTGCCAAAAAAGTCTGCCAAAAGTCAATTTGCAATTGTTTCCATAGCTGTGTCTTTATAATGGGGTCATTAATTATCCTCCATGTTATTTATGAAGCAGTTCTAGTGATTTTTAGACTTGGCCTTTCCATTCTGACATCTGTGCTGCAGAGATGTATTGACCAAGGCCCTGATGCCCCGTGAGCTCCACCTGGGCAGACCCTAGTGCCGGTGACATCTCTGGAGGTGCAGACCCTCCACCAAGCAATCACAATGGATCAGGGCCCAAAGGTTTTGTTTCCAGGACTTTCAGAGGTGAAACGTGCTAGGGCTGAGCAAGCAGGAATGTCGGGAGAGCTGCTCTCTGCCTGCAAAATTAGGAGAAAATGAGTGGTCTGGATTTTATTGATTAAATTCTTGGGTGTAACTAGTATGCTGCATCCCTATTGTGTACTATGTAGGTATATATACCACCATAGGCATGGAATATACCACGCTATGGTATGTTTAAGTGCTGACATTGAAACAGTTGCACTAGCTGAAGGCGTTATATGTGGTTTTTTAGAATTGCTCATCTTAATAATTGTTGTATTTCCCATTCAAAACTTTGGAATAATGTTGATTCTTTTCACTTCCAACCATGACGTTATCTCTTGGAATCATCCGTTTTTTCCTCTCTGAGATGTACCTCAGCAGGATTTCAAGGATTTGTTCAAACAACCCACTTTTTGGCAATGGAGGTAGAAGCACAAGCGTGAATAAATTCCCTAGTAACTTCTAACTTAAGAAACAGGGATAGAGAGATCAGAAAGATGGCACTTAGTTGGTAAGCGTTCAGACTGATTTGGCTAGAAGGCACCTTTCTATCCACAAGAAAGGTACTGTCTGTCTTCAAAGACTTTATAACTTGATACATCGATTACATTTGTGTGGGTGATAGTCTGTGCTCATAGCTGCGTCAGCACTGGTATACCTGTTATTCACCATCAGGTGTAAATACTAAAAAGAAACACAAAAAAATCTGTCAGTCCTTACCTAGGAGGAAGCGTAGCAGAAACAGAACATCTCCCAGGACATACTGGTATACTGCAAAGTAAACCCAGCACCTCCATAAATAGAAGTATGGACTGCGTAACCTGAGCTAAAAGTTCATTCTCTGGGGGTAAATAGGGCAAGACCTGAGTTTGAGGACTGCACATGATCGTCCTCATCACTAAGCTGCTGGTGGGTGCCGTGGCATGATATTCTCCCTGTGATCACTGTTAGCAGGGTCAACCTTGCTCCCGCAGGCCTCTTGGTCACAGCCACCGCATCCTGGGCAGTGAGAGAGATGAGCTGTATCGACGCAAACTGTGGCCCTCCATGATCGGGAAAGAGCCTGTGCACCGTTTTATCTTCTCTCTTGGATGCAGCCAAAAATCTAATGCTTAAACTGATCAGTCTGGCTCTGTGTATTGGACACCACCTGGGAGATGGGGCAGATGCTGGCATGCATCACACACCCAATATATTGGGAAACATATTTCATTCACGTGAATGAAACCTTGAAGCCTGCATAAGGATTAGGTACCCCAAATCCTCAGTGGATGTGGGTCTTAGATAGGGTACTGATTAGACATTTAGTTTGGTAACTGTGGCTCTTGAGGTGGTGGAAGCACCATCCCTGGAAGTTTTTCAGGCCAGGCTGGATGGGGCTCTGAGCAACCTGATCTAGTGGGAGGTGTCCCTGTCTATGGCAGGGGGGTTGGAACTAGATGATCTTTAAGGTCCCTTCCAACCCTGACAATCCTATGATTATTTGAAAATCCCCCCTCAGTAGACACCAAGATCCAGGGTATCTAAACATCAGAGGCCCTTCGTTTTCTGATGTTAAAGTTCCTGTGACTTTTGGTCATTGTGCTCTGGGCCTCCAGATCTACAAACAAGTCCCTTGTCCACGTACATCTCATGAGCTTGAAACAGGAGGCTGCCTCAGAGCACACTGAGAAGACTCCAACACAAAGGGGCTCCCACTAAGTGCAGAGAGCTGCATCTGCCTGAGAATAACACACCCAGTATTGTCCCCCTAGAAGGGAAGACATCATCAGCAAAGTGCTCACTGGGATCCTAGGTAAGCCAGGTTCGTTACTCACCTGTGCCTACAGGGACTCACATTCCCACTTCCTAGGACACCACTCTGAGCACCGAGTCTAAGAGAGATCTCTCCCAATTTCCACCTGAAAATTATTCAAGATACATTTTAGAGAGCAAATACAAATGTTAAACTTAAGGTAATCCCTTGAGGGTCAGGAATCATGTAGAATAAACTTTCTTCCTGGATCTACTCATGCAGACAATTTTCACATGTAGTGCTCAGATAGTCCTAGGAACAGAGATTGGAAGTCAAGGTTAAAAGTCTGAGTGATTGTTCCGTGTCTTAAAAGTTCTGAACATCCCTCATGGAAGAGCATGCATACAGCACCTTCCTCAGTATGACGTTGTCTCCCACATTTTGGAATAAAAGAGTGGATCTTACTCCTATGAAAGAAACTGCTGGGGTCCCTCTCTTGGTGGGGTGCAGAATATGGATCCTAAGTGGATGGGGGCCCAGGTTGGCAGCTCTAGGAGGGAGCCTCTTCACTGTACGTGGGTGAGGCTTATACAGTTCTTTCAGTTCTTCCCCCAGGAACCTGGTGATCCCGGATTACACACTTAGGGCCTACTCCTTGTACTCCTCCTACCCAAGGACACAGAACTGATGGTGGATTTCTCTGTGAGGTATGGATGCACGTTGCCGTGATCACGAGACACTTCCATCAGCTTCTGAGTTCATAGTGCTGCTGAAATGTGCTGGCTAAATGCAGCCAACACAAACCACAGTTCTACATCCTGAACCAAATTGTGTTGTGCAACCTTAATTGGGCATGATATAATTTATTCATAAAGTACTGTATGAGCACTAGGAGGAGTTGTTCGTCATTGAGTTGAGCAAACACACTGCTGTTGACTTGTTTCTCTGGCCAATCTGTTCTTCTGTTGGTTATCAACATGCTAAATGCCCAGTAAAACCAGTTGAGGTTCCTGATATTACCTTTGTTCCACTGAAGTCAGGGTTGGAAGGACAGAAGGCTGGACCATATGAACCACTTGTTCTGTATATGTTTGTGCCTGTAGGTATGCATAAGTGCCTGGGCTGACAAATACAGGCCATGTTCTGGTTTATATTGCAAATACATGTTGCAATACTGTATCGCTTCCAGAGTGACAATGCGGTATTCCAAGCAGACAGTATTTTACCAGAATCAATAACCATGTTAATTAATAATGGCTAAAACCTCTACAGGCTTGTTTTCGAAGGACATCAAAGTATTTGGTAAACATGGAGCTAATTCATGCTCCTAATATCATCATATTGACTTTAGTGGAAACGTTTATGTAGGAAAAGGTACAGGAACATTTGCCTATTTCATACCAGTGAAAGCAGAAATGGAGAGTGAATCTTGTATTGTTTCTCTTCAGGAAAGACCTCCCCTACTTGACTGGATGCAATATTGGCTGTCTAATTTAATTCTCTTTGCTCAAACTTCTGTGAGACAAGGTTCCTCCTCAGGTCTACCTTTAAGTACTTTTGATGTTCTACTGGATTAGACCACTGGTTTTACTAAGTCGAAAGAGATCTTCAAATCTGGCAGTGTGCTGGAGTAATCGAAAGGAAGAATTATACTACCATAGAAAGAAGTCCCCATATGAAGGCACAATTAACAAAACTGCTCCAGGTGTCATATTTTAGCATGTGATGCTGTCTCCTTTCTTCTTACCAGTCTGTGTAACACCCATCCTAAGAATTTTTTGGCTGCTGTAGTATCAAAATAGAAAGAGTTAGAGATTGGGAAGTCAATGAAACATGCAAGCCATGATTTAGAAATGAGACATTTGTGAAGGTGAAGGAATGGCCACTTTTCACAGATCCCAGAATCATCGTTCAGTAGATTCTCAAACAGCCAAAACTGTTTCTCATGCATGTTTCAGAGCAAATGATTAGACACAGCCACACAGAGCCACTAGAACAGAAGAAAGGATGAAAAGGAACAGTACATAAGAAACCACAGAAACAATGAGAAATCCTGGTTGGAAGGGACATGTCACCTAATCTAGCTCTTCACTCAAAGCAAGGCCAGCTACATAGGTTGCCCTGGGCCTCACCAGGGTGCCCTGGGGCTCACCAAGTTTTTACTGTCTCTCAGGATGGTGATTTCCCATCCTCTGGGCAGCCAGCTTGCCCACTATTTGCCTGTCCTCATAGTAAAAATATTTTTCCTTGTATGATTTGGTTTCCTCACTCTTCTACTTGTGTCCATTGCTTTTGCTCCTATTACTGTGCACCTCCAAGAAGAGTCTGGCTGCATCTCCCAATACCCTTCCATAAGGTTATTGAAGACAGCAGTAAAATCACCCTCAGCCTTCTTTTTTTATGGCTGAACAAGCCCAGTTCCCTCAGTTCCTCCAAGTACATCATGTACTCCAGACCTGCACCTATCCTTTTTGCTAAATACTCTCTCCTCTCAGACTTTTTTGGATCAAGGATAGATCAGTGCAATTGGGGGGGACTGCGACCCACTGTCCAAATTATGCCCTACTAGAATGAGGAGCAACTGCACTGAAGGTGTTGGAGCATTGTCAGAGCTCTCTGGGCTCCAAAATATTCCTAAACCAGCAATTTTTAAAATGCAGCGGTCTCTGGATCAGAAGTGCTCATAAGTGTTGCTGCCAAGATAGTTCTAAATTTCTGCTCGTTGCAGTTATTGCTATGGGAACATTGCTGGCGTAACATTTTCTCCTGGAGTCTTTCTAGAGCACCTGCTCCGTTCACCACGTGTGCAGACATAAGCCAGGACAGATGCTCAGGGCAAGAGCTGAAACTCCAAAGCTCACAGGGCTGACGCCCTTTATCAGAAAAGAGGCCACCCAAGTTCTTGACTTAAGGAAGGAGGCAGGAAAAAGTCTTCAGAGAAGAAGCAGCTTCCTTAAAACGTTTAAGAAAACCCTTTCCAGAGACAATATTAAAAATGCATGGGTGGGGTGAGAGAGAAAGAATTCTTATTTATGTATAAAGTTACACATGGAGACAATGTCCAAAATTGCTGAAAAAAGAGTCTGTGTGTCTCTGTTTTCCTGAGTTATGATAGCATATGTTTAGTATTACAGCTAATCCCTTTTAGGAGCCAAAGTTAACATCTTCCAAAGCATAGGGGTTTGTTGTTTTTTTGTTTTTTTTTTAAACTCAGTTAAATTCTAGTGCTTCAAACCTACTTATCGCAAAAAAAAAAAAAAAAAAATCTCTGGAAACTCTTTTTTTAGTTCTCTGGAAACTCTTTATTTAGTTTTCTGTAACTGAAACAATTATATAATTGGATAAGCAATCAGGCCAGTTCAAATTGGTGAAATTTTGCATTACAGAGCAGAATAAATCATATTTAAACCTGGCGAAAATAGTAATATAAGAAATGCTGGGCTTTTTTTTTTTTTTTACCATTAAGAAAGGACAGCCACATAGATCTATTCTAAAGGGGTTTTATTGCAGCTTAAGGAAACAAACCTAAAGAATTCATGAGACGACATGCTGCGCAGGGCCCACAGCACAGGGGTGTCGCAGGATGGCTGGATGCAATGAAAGGTGGATAGAGAGGGTGCTTTTGGAGGCTGTGCACCGTTCTCACATCCCGGCGTACGACATTCCAGTCGCTGAGGTTGTTGTCCGTGGGTTTTGTGTGCCCAGTGTGTTGAAGTGAGCAGGCTCTGGAGGCAGCGACTCACAAGGCGGGAGGAAGGAGCAGTTCGCGACTCCCCGACCTGTCTTTTCAAGCAGCACAGCTGTCGGACCAACAAGACGGTAAAGCATGTATGTGTTTCCCAAATGGCTTAAGTCATTTCTCTTTAACTCAAATCTCTTTTTGTGGCGGAACAAGAGATTTAACTTTTAACAACATCGTCTCAAACAAAACTTCTGGGAGCTGTGAGTGTGTATATTTTGTTAGAGGCTCTCTGTGGAGTCGCTGGTAGGAGCAGCGCCAATGGCATCCTGGGGGGCATCAAGCAGAGTGTGGCCAGCGGGTGGGGGGAGGTCATCCTCCCCCTCTGCTCTGCCCTGGGGAGGGCACATCTGGAGTGCTGGGGCCAGTGCTGGGCTCCCCGGGTCAAGAAGGACAGGGAACTGCTGGAGAGGGGACAGCAAAGGGCTACAGAGATGCTGAGGGGACTGGAACAGGTCTCTGATGGAGAAAGGCTGAGGGAATTGGGTCACTTTAGTCTAGAGAAAGACGGCTGAGGGGGGACCTTATTAAAGCCTATAAATACTTGAAGGGTGGGTGTCAGGAGGATGGGGCCAGGCTCTTTTCAGTGGTGCCCAGGGACAGGACAAGAGGGAACGGGCACAAACTTGAGCACAGGAAGTTCCACCTAAACATGAGGAGGAACTTCTTTCCCTTGAGGGTGGCAGAGCCCTGGCCCAGGCTGCCCAGGGAGGTGGGGGAGTCTCCGTCTCTGGAGACATCCCAAACCCGCCTGGAGGCGTTCCTGTGCCCCCTGCTCTGGGTGACCCTGCTCTGGCAGGGGGTGGGACTGGGGGATCTCCAGAGGGCCCTGCCAACCCCGCGATTCTGTGGTTCTGTGATTTCTTATGTAGGAGAGAGCACAAAGCTAAAGAGGATGTTACTTTCCCCAGAATCAATTCTCCCTCATCTTCTCCCCTTTGATGGCCTTCGACTCCAACCCGGCTGTCAGTGGCCGTGTCCTTGCTGTGGTGCCAAGCCGCTGGGGGCTGGGTGAGCAGCACTATGGCAGCAGGCGCACGTGGGCAGGACAGGCTCAGCCTCCCTGACGGGACCTGGTCTTCTGCCATGGTCTTCAGTTCAGGACTAACAGAGAGTAGGTTTCCTCTTTCAGATATGAATTGCCTAAGAAAATATAGTACTTCTATTTATTGTTGTTAATGATTTTCTTGTTTTAAGGACTTAAAGGCTAGGACTCAGTGTAGCACTTCTTAGTGCCTGGAGAAGGGAACCACTGATGGAGCCACGATCCCTTTCAGGAGTCAGCTCTGGCAGGACAAGGAAAGAACAAAGCTGGTGGAGTTTCTGCACCTCATCCCTTCCTCATCCAAGGACGGTTAATTCCATATGGTTTAAAGCAGGGAAATTGAATGAGAAGCAGAAAGGCCCCTTAATAAAAACCTGAGGGATTGAGTACGGACTCATTGCCACCTGGTGTCAGCCAGAGTTCCCACTTATCCAAGCTCAATTTCCTGCAATTTGTTTCATCTCGCCAAAATACTGCATAACAAATCACCTTCTCAGATAGCAAGGGGAGATAAGCCATAATTCCACAACACAGCACTTGCAAACAAAAACGTTAGTGAGGTCTCCTTGGGCAAAGAGCAACCCAAGTAGTGAGAACATGACTTCTGGTGATTTTCTTCACGACCACAGCACTTTGACTTTTTTCATTAATCTAGCAGAATGAGCAAAACACCAAACTGTTGGCTTGATTGATACTAGCACTGCCTGGGCTGCCAAACATTTACCAGATGATAACTAATTTGTACAGCCGCTTTCATCTGACTGATCCAGTAACTTTTCCAGGGTTTTAGGGGGGGAACACGACCAGATCCAATTTCTGTAATATTTTCAGAGAACTGACAGGAGAAACAAGCCAGATCAAACATGGGCATATCCCTTTTCTACACAGAAAGCCAGGAGAGAGCGAACCACAGGAAAAAACAGGATTTTTCCATGTTTTTAGAAATGGATGGTTCAGCTAATCTCATCCAATGAGCCAAGGCAAAGAGAGAGGAGAAAATGTTTTACTACAGATCACCACTTCAGTGGGGAAGACTTACTTCTTGGGAGAAGAGCCACCACTCTGTGGTATTTGCTCATCTTCTCAAGCTCAGCCCCTGGGTTTTACTCGTTCACACTTTCAGATCTTTCACATGCAGATCTTTCCACCTCGCTCTCTATCTGAAATCCTGAAAGAAAATACTTTTCACAGCTGAAGGCCCCACTGCTCTGCAGAGATGTTTGTGTTTTGTACAGTATTAGAGGCTGGCTCTCTTGTGTGGTTATATTATTTACTTACCCGCCCACCTATACCTGGTGTTATGTACTCAGACTTTGCAGTGGGGACTTAAGTACACTTAGATGAAGTTGCTTTAGGAGGATAAAAGCAGCAGTTTTGTGATTCTCACTGCTTCTCAAGCCTGGTTGCGAATCTATCCATTTCTCCCATGTAGGCAGAGCCATCTTCAGATGTAAAAGCTTTTCAAGGACTTATGGATTTGATTAGGTAGATTAAATAGACACAAAGATGAAATTTGCAGTGATCTTCCTGAAAGACTGAGCGGTGGATGGGAACAAGAGCCTCCTTACCAATTTGAGGTCTAATCACTTTAATCCCTCTGTGTTTTAGAGGCCCAGCCAGCAGACGGAGATGCTAGAGAAAAACCAGGCTATCCAAAACTGTCAGGAGGGTCTGGTGAGTGCTCTGCCCGGTCTTCAGACATTTCTGAGGTCAGTGGTGGGCCACAGACTGTCAGGAGTCACAGCAAGGATTAGCCATGGTGTGAGAGACCATGTGAGTTGCTACAAGGTGGAGAGCAGAAACTGTGAAGGTCACACGTAGGCTGCTCGCTGCCCTTCGAGGGACGGGTGCAGGCGTGGGAGATACTCACCCCACCTGCTGCTGGGGCTGTCGGACCACACCTTTCCAATGGGGAGATGTCAACCCTGTATTTAGGCAGTCTATTATAGATGACTTATGTAAATAGCCTTTTGCACATTCTTTCCTTCACTCACCTCTTAGAAGAACACCAAGCTGTAAAACTAGCTGGACCCTGGTCCTTGGCTGAGTGCTATGCCCTTCACCTTCACAGTAAAACCCTGAGTATGTGACAAATGCCCTTCACCTTCACAATAAAAACCTTGAGTATGTGACAAAAGCAGCCCTTGTCAGTTGTGATTTTGCTCACCACCACCTATCACACAGCCTGGAAGCAAAGCGAATGAGTAATGGCACTCCCACACTCAGATGTATAACTGACCATCCATTTATTCCACACAAGGGACACATGTGCACGCGTCCCACGCGCACAGCAGACCCCCTCAAAGCAATCTTCCCCAGAGGCATGTCGTCCATACGACCACAGTTTGTTTCACAAACCAGGTGTGTTGCAAAATATAAATGCCTGCTGAGTCAGAAAGTCTATCTGGCACTGCCTTCCCTCTGACACCGACAAGAAGCAAATTCCTGGGGGAAGAGGTAGGAAACACGGCAAGTATTGAGCTACCCATTCCCTGCTTATGCCATCCCAGCCTAGTTCCCTGCACCCCCTGCTTTAGAGACTGTGAGCTATAGGTAGCATCTGAACTATTTTATTTAATAGCTCTCGATAGGCTTTTTTTCCCTGAGTTTGCCTAAACCTGTGAAGGCTCTTGGCCTCCGCAACATCCTGCAGCAATGAGTCATGATGCAGTTATGCATTGTGTGAACAAGTACTTCCCCTTGTTTATTTTAAAATAAACCCGCTACTTGCTCTTTTCACTGGGCACCCTTCAGTTCTCATATATAACAAATAATGCCCTGTTGCTCCTCAGTCACCTTCTCTACACCGTTTGTGACTGTAAAACCCTTTTGATTACCCCCTTTAATCATTCCTCGTGTCCTTCCCATTTATTGCTATTCAATCTCCCTGCTACTGGGAATCTAACAAGACCAGTGTCCTCAAATGCAATCCAATATTTTCTGCAGTACCACAGGGGCAGAATGGTCTGGTGTCACCAATAAGCTTGGAATTAGACAGTGGTAGATAGATTAGGCTGTAACACCACGAGATACAATCTTGCTTTCAGTGCTCATTATGGGCAGAATCAAGTTGAAAAGAGGATTTATTCGGCTCTGACAGTGCCCTCATTTGAGGAGGCCACCTCACATTTTCCTGCCAAGAAGGATAAGATCTTGCCTATTTTGTGAGCTTTCTGACTGGATCCCAACTCAGGCCAGTAAGCCGTTCTGCCAGCCTCGTGCTTTCTGAGGAGCGTGCACAGATGCCTGAACCGACAGTGACCCTTATGAAGCGGATCAAGCACTTTATGACCCAAAGACAGAAGTACCCATGAAATGATGAAAAAAAAAAAATAAATCCCCAAGCACAGCACTTCAGGATGGTGAAATGCGGAGGAAGACATGCCTCACCTACATCTGAATGCACCAGCTCTCGTACTCCGTTTTGCTACAGCAAGTTTAACCACAGGAAAAGTGGGCTCAGCAGGGCTGATCATCTGAACGCTGTGGACAGAACTGTGTCTCCTGGCTAAAACAAGCCCACATTGACTTTGTTTTGTTCAGTAATGAATCCATGGACAAATTAGCCCGAAGTACAGCTCAACAGTATTCAAAGGAGATGATTGATGCCCAGCTACCACCAACATGTCCTTGTCTTTGAGTCACGTAAATGTAAGATTTGGGAAGTTTAAGGTGTGGAAATACTATTGAAAACTCACATCCCTTTGGGTTGTAACTAGAGCATCCTTTGGCTCAAGGGTTTGCTAAAAAAACGGAATGAACCTCAAACAACACCAGAGATCGTTTAGGGTTATAGAAAATTAGCTAATTATCCAATATGGGGCGAGGATTTGTTTATTAGAACAAGCAAATGCTTGCCATGTTTGTTGGCATCTCATGACCAGTGAACAAGCCGTAACACCCTTCTTTCAAAACATTGCATTGACAATGCAATTTGAAAGGAATATGAGTCATGGGACTGACCCCACCAGACTGGTGTAAGATTAGGTTATACCGAAGGAATCCAACAGAAGTGCAGAAAAAATGTCTGCCCACTGTGTATGTGCCCCTATAAGGCAACCATTTTAACAAAGCTGGTATTTTTTCTCACTTACTAATATCACAGCCAGGCAGATGAAAACACAAGTATAAAATTATGAAAATATTCAAAAAGTTATCCGTACTGGTACCTGCAGACAAGCTCTTAAAACAGTGCCAGAGGTCAGGTAGCACAAAGTAATCTCCTAACCCTGATGGCCAGGGACTGACAGACTCCAGGCCTGAAGTTTGGAACAGGAATTTATTCTCCAGAAATGATGGATTGAGGTTACGTTTTAGCAGCAAGGTCACAACAATGAGATAAGGAAACACCAGGGAATCTGTTACTCATCATGGGTTTATCTCAGTGGACCACAGTGTTGCTAGTCCTAATTTGCACCAGCGCAAAGGTGAGCTGGAGGAGTTCACTGCTGCAGGAGTGGCTGTGTAAATAAAATGTGATGTGCTTCACCAGCTCTGCTAACACTGAGCTCCTCCTCTGTCACGTCAGGGATTCCCCGTGGGTGAAGGTCGGGCACTAGGTCAGAAGGGATCTGTGGTGCCCAAACAGGTCTCCTGCTTCAAATAATGTGGGCTTTGATGGTGAAGAGCCACAGACCAACCTATGTCAGAGCCTGGGCACTGCCCTGGTCCCAGAACCGTGTCCCAGCCTTGGTCCCGGAGGAGATGTCACCATACCACAACTGCGACCTGCTGGTGGTTTTTACCTGGGCTGGCAATCCACTGATGAAACCCCCACTGGAGAGCTGTTCCTGGCACCTGCGGCCAGTGGCACCTAGTGACCCCATTCGTGATGGACTGGGTGCTTGGGCAAGGGTGGGATTTTCCCTGTGGCTTTCCTGAAAGGCAATAAGTGAGTTCAGATGCTGTAGTGATGGGGTAGCTAGGGATTCACAGAAAAAATACATGAAAACATCTTGTCCTGCTTCACTCAGAAGGAAACAGATTGTCTGGAGACAGAAGGAGGACCTAG
The DNA here is from genome assembly GCA_013400135.1 of Rhinoptilus africanus. Classification (NCBI taxonomy): domain Eukaryota; kingdom Metazoa; phylum Chordata; class Aves; order Charadriiformes; family Glareolidae; genus Rhinoptilus; species Rhinoptilus africanus. The sequence continues at coordinate 361,611 of VXBO01002759.1, forward strand.
AAGCAGAGATCAGATGGTTTCTTGTAGGGGATGACGGGACTGTCCCCAGAAGTGCATTGGTTTCTCTCCAGCCTTCTCAGTTTTTCTTTCTATGCACTATTAGCCTGTGGCTCTGCGCAGAGGGAGACTTTGATTTTCCAGAAAAGCAACACAAGACTGCCCAGTGCTGGGAATGGAGCGTATCGCCCTTGGTCCTGTTCCTGGTGAAGTTGGAGCAGAGTTGAAGCCCATAAAGTAAGGTATATTCAACAAAAGTAAGGATGACTGAAATAGCCTCTACTCTGGACTGACTTAGAAGGGGCAGAGATAAAAACTGTGGCTTTGCAGCTTAAACTGGGAAGCCGGCTGTGAGAAATCTGTGATGGAGTCACAGCTCCTACTGCAGCAATGGAGAAAGATGCCATGCTGGCGTTGCGCTTACCACAGAGAGATCCCTTCTTTCACTGCTCTGGCAAACTGCTGCCAGCAGGGGGTTTTGCTGGTTCTGTGAGTTGTTACCCGNTAATTTTTCTACTTTCTGAGTTTGGAAGTTTCTGGACTTTGACCCCTGCCTGTGCATGGAGCAGCTCAGGGTCAGCTCCTGGGTGAGGAAGGGGTCAAAGCAAGAGGTATTGGAAGGATGGCTCCGGAGAGCATCACTGCAAACATTTTTGAAAGACGTTAAAAAACTGTTCCTGTTATGTCTGGTGTGGAGCCAGAGCAGCCAGGGAAGATGAGCTCTGCTGCAAGAGGGTATGGCAGGGAGCTGCCAGATAACTATACAGCCGTGAGCCCTTGTACATTCAGAGAATTTAAAAGGGCCTTTCCCTTTATTCCTCCTTTCCTCTCTCCTTGTCTGCCTCTCCTCATTTGCCAAGATTATGTGCTGGAGAGAGAAGAGGGTATACTGGGTTTGGCTGGGGTAGAGTTAATTTTCTTGATAGTAGCTTGCATGCTTGCTGCCTGCCAGGGTTAAACCACGCCAGAGGGAAAAGCAGCAGTTCCTCACGCCTCCCCCTGCGCTCCCACACACCTTCCAGCTCCTCCAGGAGATCCCGGCATCTCCATGTCACTGCTGGAGGAATCTCCTCCTGGCAGCACTGTGGGGTGGGATAAAGCACCCCATGCCTCTGACTTACTGGGGACTGAGAGCAGCCATGCATGAAGACGGCTTGGAGAGGCTTATTTTTACGCCACCTCTGGGACCTCCACTTCTCTCACCTAAATAAAGCAAATGCTGGCTGAGAGCTGTGCTCCATTTGGGAGCTGAGACCATGCGCTAGAGATGGAAAAGCCTCCATCAGCCTGCACCAGGAGTATTTTCTTTGCTTGTGAACAGCACAACGACTTGCACAATCATGTTGGTGGTGCTGTGGGAAGAACAGCTCTCCAGAAGGAGAAAGCTCTGACGTACTGACCCCGAGCGCTCAGCACAGGCTGCTGTTCAGCTGAAGGGAAGCCCCATGGGGTTTTTGGACGCCCCCCCCCCAAACAAGTGCACAGTAGTGTGGATGGTGTCATGGAGGGGGGTAGTGTGATAACTGCTCCAGGAGGCAGGTTCTGCTTTGCGGTCACGCTTGGGCAGCGTCTATAGCAGCAGCTGAACCCAAAGCACCGCGGGCTTGCATTGGCCTGAGCAGGAAGGCTGGTGAGCGCAGCCAGGCTCTGACCGTGCAGGCAGAGTTTCATCCACCCGGGGATTTGAGGGCTGTAGATTCAGATCTGCCAGGACTTAGACCCATCCCTAGGACCTCCGGATATTACCAATAGTGCTGCCAGAATATTTGCTGTGGTTGCCAGCTATGACGGACAGCTTCACAGGGGGGTTCCTCAGGCCCCCACGCCGTGAGGAGCTCTCTGGACATGCAGCAGCAGAAGGATCATAGAATCATAAAATCTTTGTGATTGGAAAGGACCTTTGAGATCATCAAGTCCAAACATACACACCCACACAAAAAAAAAACCAACCACCAAACAAACCCCCTACGATCTCTGCCACTTTCATGCCCTGAAGTGCCAAATCTACACATTTCTTAAATATCTCTAGTGATGGTGACTCAGGATTTTGCACACCTCCGTAGGTCGCTGGCAATGCCGGAGGGATGGTGGGCTGCAGAGCTCGCTGCTGGGGCTGAGGTTTGTGGAGGAGCCCAGGGTGTGGGTGCCCCGGGGGGAGTTGGCACCCCTCCCCAGGGACCACCCGCCTCCAGGCCAGGCTGCCGCACCTCCAGCCAGGTCCGTGCAGATGAGCTGGCCCCAGCAAGCAGCCCCAGCACTACCCACACAAACTGTGGTGCCTTCCCACAAGATCAGAATCAATCCCTACAGCCTCACACTGTCATCTTGTTTGCTTGCTCAGCCTTTCCCTACATACCCCACAGACAGTACAGGGAAACGCGTTTGTTTCTGGTACGGCCGTGTGTGTCTGAGTAAGCTGACATTGTCCCAGCCTGGGCTTTCGCCACTCTAATGGCTTCAGGTTTAATCATAAAGCGCTGTTATAAATAATGAATCGTGAGAGACGACGTCTTCCAGTAAATCCCGCTGTGTCTGCTTATGTTTGGATCACTGCATTATGCTAAAGTCGGCTGCTCAGAAGCTATTAAATGCGGGGAGGCACGGAGCGGATGGGGGAGAAAGGGAGGGAGGCATTAATCTGCTTTGTTGGGTGACGATTAAGGGGCAGTGCTGGGGTGACTGGTTTGACGCTCAGAGTGGCCTGACTCTGCTTCATGACAAACCATTGCCAAAACCCCGGCTAAATCCGGTAGGAGCTGGATCAGACAGTTGTGTGCTTGATTCGCAGTACAAGGGGGGGTTTAAATCGTTTACTGACTCACACGGGAACTCTGGCAAACGGGGCATTCAACCACCAGGTGAGGGACAGATTAGCAAGCAAGGAAGCAACGAAATGGCAAAGAACTTCAGACAGGGATCAAAGGATATCCCCTTCCACTTTTACAATGGATCCATACGGATTTCAGGTGGTAACTGTTAACCCCGCAGTGAAAGTATTCATATTGCTTGTACGGCTGGAACACACCAGTGCTCAGGACCAGGGTGCACAGGATCAGCAGTAGGAGCTCATCCTTGCTAGGAAATGACTTACATTACACTGACTTTTCTCTGAAAAAAAAAATATCATTATTAAATAAGGCCTGAATCGAATTAAACACAATTCAGAAAATACAGATGGGACTTACATGGTCTCCTTTGAGAAGTACTCTGAGTTTTGATCGATTTAACCTCAAAACTTCCCTGCGAAGTACATGCCCCATAGTTCCCAGTTTGTTACTGGGGAGCTGAACCACAAGGGGCTCGGGCACTGCCCAGCTCAGCTTTGCAAGACCTGCATGATGCTGGTGACCAAGAGCGGACCCACCCGTGTGACAGACGCCGTGCAGAGACCCTGGACGAGTACTGGCTTTGCAGGCTATGGGATCAGAAGCCATATAGCAGGGCTGAAGCCCTGCTGTACCCGAGGGGAGCATCTCCCAGGGAAGGTGGGCTCTGCAGCCCGGGCCAAAGGAAAATCACATCTCGGGGCTCCCTCCTCCTCTCTCTGCGCAGTACGTGCTGTGCTGTATCATGCTACCAGCCCGCCAGGCTCCCTCACATCTCACTGCACACAAATGCCCTCAATCTCCTCTTCAAACGTGGCTCAGCGCAGGTCCCCACCTCCCAAGGTTTGCTTCTGTAACACCCCCGCACAGCTAGCCATGGATAATTAACGCCAATGGAAACAAAGGACTTCACAAGCCTACCCAGAAATGGACTGATTGGAAAGTCCTGCTGCTCACCAACTGGTTTTAACGCAAGTAAACGACTCTAATGAAATACTGTGCTGTGAACAATCTCATGCTGGCTCCGGACTGATCCATCAGAATTCCCAGGGCTCTCTCTGGTCTGCATGGCCAAAGGCAACATTGCTCCCACCAGCCACGCATCCTTGCTTCCGTCTGGAGGTCCAGCTCACAGAGCTTGTGTTTCTGGGACATGCACCCTTGGCCGGGCCATCCTGCTGGTCAGCCACCGCCACCAAGGGGTCACCATCCAGGCTGGGGCTGGAGCCCAGCCTTGCTAAGCAAGGAACAGCTCGTGTTTCCAAATACCCCGTATCCCATCTCCCTGACTTTGACTCAGCCCACCCTCAGGGACCTTATATATATAGGAATCTGTATGGCAAATTTTGGTAAGAACCTGAAATATTGTCAGTGAGCAGTGCTTTTCAAGTAAGAGATTACTTTTTAAATAGCACAAGAGCTGTGGCTATTTATTTACTTGTTTGGCACTTTCAATCTTGAAGCAAACCTTTATTTAGTTTTGCTGTAGAATGAAACATTTCCTGGTGTTTCAAGATCATTTACATTCTTCACTCATTTAGGTTTTATGTGAGTGTTTCTCCTTCTCTGCTTTTCCATCCTGAATCCTCCTAACTGGCAATAACGGAACTCAGAGAAAAGGAAAAGGAGGAAAATAATAAACCCTTTCCCTTTTCTTGTCTTTCACATCATAGTAAACCAAAATGAGAAACAGGATTTTACTGCAGGAAAAATTCTGTTGGGGGGGGGGGGAGGGCGGGGAAAAACGAAAATTTAGAT
>VXBO01002759.1:366213-450082 GCA_013400135.1 Rhinoptilus africanus
TCTAATTATCTTCTGACTAAGGCTGCTCCAATATCCACCAGCTTCCAGTTCCCGAAGCCCTTACCAAGCAGGCAGTCCCCACGCCCGCCCAGGGCTGCTGCAGAGTCCGTGTCTTACACTCCTGCCTGCAGCATTTCAGCCTCCAGCCAAGACCGAGAGCGCCGCAGACCCCAGCGTTTAACCTCTCAAAGGGCTCCTCTGTCTCGGAGACACATGGAGCAAATCTTCTCTCCTTAATGCGAGTCCTTGGCCTGGCCCTGAAATATTGAGTGGTTATGGCAGAGAAAGAGTCTGTGATGGGTGATCAATTTAAAATGGTAAACAGTCTGTCAAGGTCTGTTCCAGGAAATACATTTTTTTTTTTTGAGTCATTTTTATGTGAGGACATGAGGAGGGTAAGTAGAGAAAGCTAACAAGTGTATTCGCTTGGAATTAATAACATCTGAGTGAGATACACAGGCTTCCCATTAGCTAGCAGTAGCACAGAGACATCCCGGAACCTAGATTTTAGGAATGGATAAAGAATAACACATGCAAGTGATGTAACTACTGCAGAAAAACAGATTTTTCAAGACAGGATTCACCTGTTAGGCTGGTCTTCTACTTCACCAAGGCACACTCCTCTTTGGGATGGCATTTTATTCTCAAGCTAAACCATTCAGGGCTCAGAGAAGCTAGAGCCTCATCTGGTTCAAATTAGCAACATCCCCATCACCACCCAAGGCCAGGGGAGTTAAGGCATTTGCACCTGCGGAGTTTTCCTGAGCAGATCTGTGAATGTTCTCAGGGCAGGCAGGGAGCTGAGAAAAGCTTAGGCAACAGCAAAGAGCTTCTGACCTCTTGTCCTGACCCTGAAAGTTGCGCCTAGTTTAGGAAAAACAGAGTGTTATTTTTTTGGTTTCTATCTTTTTTTTTTTCTTCTTTTTTCCCAGCATCAAGCAGATAAGAGTATACAATGGAGCTCTGAGCCTCCCCCCACATCCCCGGGATGCCTGTAGCTTCCCTCACGCAGTTTCAAGGCCCTTTCCTTAGGGCACAGACCATCTCCTGGATACACTTCCTGGCTAGCCATCCAGCCACTGGAAAATAGGGTCTCTCCATTGCTTTTAACAGAGCTTTCTGGTTTATCCTGGGCAAGAATTTATGTCTTTGACTTCCACGGGAGTTTTGTGGTCCCTGGGCTATGCCTTAGAGCTCATGAACCTCTTTGGTCTTGATATGGATTTCCTTAGGGTGGGCAAGCTGGCAACACCACTCCTTATCATGGGCTTTGTCTAGATCCTGAAGAAGACCTAAACCAGCTCCCCATATAATACCCCTCCCATACTTGTTCTCTTTGTTTCCCATGTTATTTCTTCTCTTTCCTTTTGCTGTGAGTCAGTCTGGTGAGCCTGGGATGAAAGCACCATCTGACAGCAGTGACGGGGGTGGAGCTACAACTTCATTTGGTCCCAGGGGCAATGATAAAATTGTGCTTGGAGCAGAGGCTCCCTGGAGCCCGTTAACCCAGGGATGACTGCAAGTGAGTGAGAGTTGCCCCAAGGCTGCAAGCTGACATGGTCTTTGTAGGCTGCTCCTTTGTGTATCTCTGTCTGTTCAATAAGTGGAGGAGTTTGTTCAGTAATTGTTACAGTGGAAGCAAGCCAGCAATAATGCAATGCAATGTTTGGACTTATTTAACTATTTAGTATTATTACAGGGAGATTTTTATCTTCTGTTTACCCTTGAACACCCTTGCTCTTATCCTGTCATGGTTCTTTACCCTGTCTCTGGATTCTTCTCTTGTCTCTAGGTCATGTTTTCCCTCTAGTCCCACACTCCCTCACGCGCCCAAGTGTACTGCCCATCTCCTTCACCCTGACTGTGCTTTGTGCCATCTTCCATGGCACCCCCTCCACCAGGAACATAATGTCAAGGGTGTGCTGGTAGCTCTTCCATGCAACGTCGTCACAACAGACCTGCGCACTGTTCCTCACTCCTCTTGCTCATTTGTGCTGTGTTTCTCCTGTACCTCTTCCCCTCTATTTCCCTTCCTGTGCCCTTGGATGAGGTGAGTGCACAAGCCAACCTCTCCCTCTCCCTCTCCCTCTCCCTCTCCCTCTCCCTGCTGCCACACTTAAAACTTAAATGTACTCCTCCTGGATCAGAACCTGCCGTCTGCTGACATGACTCATCCATTGCACATATTCAGAAGTGCTAAAGAAAGGTAATAACAAGATATATGTCTTTTTCATCAGTGGATCTTGGAGTGCTCCACGGAAGATGCCCAGACAGCCTCCTTTGCATGAGGGGGAAGCTGAGGCTGTTAAGTGTCTCGTCCCAAGTCACCCAGCAAGCCAGGATTCAAATCTAGGCATCCTACACTTCAGTGCAATGCTCTGCGTTGTAGGTTTTTAAGCAAAATGGCACAAAACATCTACCTCTCCTTCAATTTTCACCTTCCTGGAATAACCAAAATTAGTTTGAAGCCTCAGGTCATGTTTCACGCGTTGCCTGCTGTGTGTCTGCACCCACCCTCCCCTCTGGACTGGGACCAGAGGGATCGTTCGAAGCAGCAGAAGAGGCTATTGCACGGACCAGAGCCCCTGGCATGGACACACGAGGGTTATTGCAGGTTCAAAAGCCACGTGTGAGTTCTGCTGGCACAATCTGGGCAGGAAATTTTACAAACATGCCAACTTTCCTGTGTAACTTCATCTCTCCTGGCAGTATATGCATGATGAATTCAGACATATCTTCACCCCATACTTTCCTCATTCCCTTTCAATTTATTTGAACTACGTCTCTCTTCTCTCTTTCAGAGAATGTACTGTCATTTCACCAGTGCAGAGAAAAAAAGGTGAATTTTTAAAGGTAAAGAAAAAAATAATCATATTTCGATCTCTTTTGTGAGTATTATGATGACAGAAGTTATCATCAACACAAGTCAGGACGATCAGTTACTGCCACAGTCAAGCCCTTTACCTCTTATTTTTCTGTTTCTTTTTTATGTTCTCATTTATTCTTATAAATCCTTCCTTTTACAGCCTTCTTTTTTTTATACCTTTTGTATCACATTGTGATTTAGGTACATATTTCTGCTTTCTTAAGGTCTGAAACTGCGTATGGTCTAATCCTTGGCATGGAGTTATGTCACCGCTAGGAGGTTATTAGCAGAAAATTAAGCACGGATTAATTCTTCGCCTACACACTTCTTGCAGCAATCCAGATCTACTTACCTGTTTGGTATGATGATCTGGCAAAAAATGCCTTGAGCTCTTGGTGTGTCTGTCTGTGTGGCTACACAGCAGCTGTAGCAAAATGGCCAGGAAGGATCACAGGAGGTGGCCCGACAGCAAAAGGCTTGCAAGTGGGACCTTGGTTTGGACAAGTGCCACCTCAAGAGGTCTAAACAGTGTTAGAGACTTCAAAGGTGGTTTTTTTAACAGCTGGAGAGGTGGCTCAAGGTGTATAAGCTTTCCATGACAACATCTTGTTTGACTGATTGCCGAAGATAGAAAGTTTTGCCACAATAATAACTAGGATGCATTGCCTAATGTTTTCTTTGGTGGGGAGGTGGATAATGTCCAGGAATTCGCAGGGGAGAAGCAGGAAGAAGCAGCTTTGGAAAAAGAAGTTCCAGCTCCCAAGGACACAGCTTAGCTTATGCTGTCAGAAAGATGCCAGAGCATCCAACTGATCCTGGTGCCTGTGCGTGGAACTGGACTCAGATGACGGAGATGCGGTACCTGGTGCTAACCTTGTGCCTTCTTCTGGCCAAGCCAGCTCCTGCCTCAGTTTCCCCACTTCTAAAACAGTGCTAATTATATGTTTACTCCCTTTGTGAAATGCTTTGAAGCCTACTCATAGTAAATGTTACCTACAGGGCTGGTAATAGCTATTATAATGAAATTATAATCAAATTATATATATATAATTTGTATATACATCATAATGAAATTATAATTTAAAATGCTATTAAAATTTAATTTTTGCATGGCTTGAGACAACATACACAGCTGTTCCCAGTAAGCTGGAAGATTGCAAGTTCTTTCAATATAGAGCAAAACCGCCATTAATTTCAAGCTGGAGTTTTAGTGTAAGCAAACCAACAAAGGAAAACCTAAATTAAAGAAAAATATCAAGGGATTCCAGGATTGTTAGTACCCTACGGAGCTTTTAAGTTATTTAAGCAGAGGTGCTTTACAGCATCGTTTTGACAAACACATAAAAGTAGGACCAACAGAATTCAGTCCTCTGCATCAAAAGTGAAGATCCAGATCTGGTTTTGTCCGTATTTTTGGTCTAAGCTCAGCATCCCTAATTCATAATTCAGACAGACATGTTGATTTTTTTGGAACTGACAAAAGGTTTGATTATTCCTTAATTTAAGTGGCTGCTGGCTGCCAGTCAGAGAGAACTTTACTCCTTCTCACTGGTTTGCAGTATAAGAATAATTCAAGCTTTGCCTTAATTTGAAAGCTCTCTCATAAAACTCTAACTTCCAGTAGCTGTTCAATTTAATAAAAAAAATTGTTGAAATGTAAGTCAGGTTGATTTATATCTGACTCAAATTCCCTGTAGGCACGACCTCCAAAAAAGAAAAAGAAAAACATTAATATAATGCAACCAATGTCAGATACAGGACATAGATCTCTAACTGAAGATGGAGTGAATTGCATTTCCAATTTACCAACATATCAGTCACCTTTGTTTCAGAGGCTCTGTGACATTTAATGAGTTTGTCTTCTTAATGAGGCACTGGACGCATTACAGTATTAGGGTTAGAGCCAAAAATGCATTTAGCTCCTCAGTGCCTAATTCCCATGAATTTCAGTAAGAGCGAGGTGCAAAAATACTGATGTGGGATCCCTTTGCATTTAGCCGTGATGGCTTTATATGGCAGAGGAATGATGAACAGAATGCAACCTTTTGCTTAAAGTGTTCGACTCGCCTTTTGTTGCATTGTTTTGGCAAATTCATCCCACCCACAGCAGTGGGCGACTTCCCTTGAGATCCCCCAGGCTCCCCGGCTCCCTACCAAGCCTGTGAAGGGCAGGGATGAGGACCAACGTCAGTACGCAACAGACCGTGGGACTCCCTTTCCAAGGTCACAACGTCCCCTCAGCAGTGGGCCTTCTTCGTTCTTTCTAGCCAGAGAGTACCAAGATGTTCCTCCAGCTTGCAAGCCTGGGATTTGTGCAGAAATTAGGCACAGTGAATAGGAGGAGGATGACCATGCTGTGGTCTCACTTTGACATGAGAAATCTGTTGTTTGTACTGTGGACCACCCATGTCCCAGAGCTGAGCCCGTCCCATCACTGGATGTTACCTAAAGGATCTGGACTGCAGGCATAGTGCATGTGAAGCCCTCTCCAACAGCAGGCAGCAGAGAGAGCTCATTTGGACTTGGCTGCAGCTCTTGGGAGCTATTTGTAACACACTTGGCGTGTTTAGAAAGATGCCCTCAGCTCCCCTGCCTTCAAAAGCCTCTCATTTTGCGTTACAAGTGGTGCTGTGAAATCACTCCAGTTCTCCTGAATTCTCGATGGTGGCGACATAGTTCACACAGTCTCAGCACAAGTTTCTGCTTCCGGAGAAACTCTTGACATGTTTATCTCTTTGTGCTGAGACAGCTATCAACATGGCTCTGCTCTATGGCTACATAATTAGATAAATTACTGTTTTGTGGAAACTACGCCTGGTGCACATTTCTAGCTCAATATCTGGAGGAAAACTAAGGCTTTATTTAGGTTATCTGCTGTGAGGAGATAAAGTGCTCCGTGCACTTCTTGCTTAGACATGAAAGCTTTGCCACCATCTGTCGTTTAAGGCTACTAAATTGTGGCTGAAGATGCATTAGAGTCCCAAATCAAAAGTGGAACTCTCCTTTGGTGGATGCTGCAGAAGAAACGGGCTCTACCACTCAGTCCCAACATATCTAAATAAGCAAGAAAGCCAGCAGGGGAAAGGCAGGATTGTACAGTCTGGGCCCTGAGGCAGAGCTTGACCTTGCAGAGGTCCTTAGCACATACTGACCTAACTCAATAGGAATTAGGAACCTGGGTATTCGGGAGGGATTTAAGTCTAAAGGACTTGCTGAAGTCACACAGGGAACCTAGGGCACAGTTAGGAACTGAAAGAAAATCCCAGATCGTTTGTTGGTGCCTGGACCACAAAAAAATTATCTGATAATATTCTTTATTGTGAATAGTCTGGATTGGAAGGGACCTTTAAAAGCCAAATAGTCCAACATCCCTGCAATGACCAGAGACATCTTCAACTAGATCAGGTTGCTCAGAGCCCTGTTCAACCTGATCTTAAATGTTTCCAGGGATGAGGCACCTATCACCTCTCCTGGCAACCTGGGCCAGTGTTTCACCACACTCATCATAAAAAATTTCTTCCTGGTATCTAGTTTAAACTTTCCCTCTTTTAGTTTAAAACCATTGCCCCTTGTCCTATTGCAACAGGCCCTGCTAAGAAGTTTGTCCTCATCTTTCTTATAAGCCCCCTTTAAGTATTGAAAAGCCATGATAAGGTCTCCCCGGAGCCTTCTCTTCTCCAGGCTGAACAACCCCAACTCTCTCAGCCTGTCCTCACAGGAGAGGTGCCCCATGCCTTTGACAATTTTTGTGGCCCTCCTCTGGACCCCCTCCAAAAGGTCCCTGTCTTTCCTGTGCTGAGGACTCCAGAGCTGGACACAGTACTCCAGGTGGGGTCTCACCAGAGAGGAGTAGAAGGGCAGAATCACCTCTCTCGACCTGCTGGCCATGCTTCTCCTGTGCAGCCCAGGGTATGGTTGGCCTTCTGGGCTGTGACTGGACATTGTCAGCTCATGTCCAGCTTTTCCTCCACCAGTACCCCCAAGTCCTTCATGGCAGAGCTGCTCTCAATCCCTTCATCCCTCAGCCTGTGTTGATACCAGGGGTTGCCCCAGCCCAGATGCAGGACCCTGCAGTTGGCCTTGTTGAACTTCGTGATGTTCACACGGGCCCACTTCTTGAGTTTGTCTGGGTCTCTCTGGATGGCATCCCATCCCTCAGGTGTGTCAACCGCACCACTGAGCTTGGTGTCATCTGTAAACCTGCTGAGGGTGCTCTCAATCCCACCGTCTATGTCATTGATGAAGATATTAAACAGTACTAGTCACAATATGGACCTCTGAGGGACACCATTTGCCACCGATCTCCATTGAGCCATTGCCCACTACCCTCTGGATGTGACCATCCCACCAATTCCTCATCCACCAAACAGCCCATCCATCAAATCTCTATCTCTCCAATTTAGAGAGAAGGATGTTGTGGAGAACCTTGTCAAAGGCCAGATAGATGACATCCATAGCTGGTCTTTTGTCCACTGATCTAGTGACTCCATCATAGAAGGCCACTAGGTAGGTTAGGTGGGACTTACCCTTGGTGAAGCCATGCCGGCTGTCTTGAATCACTGTTCTCCATGTACCTTAGCACAGCTTCTAGGAGGATCTGTTCCATGATCTTCCCAGGCACAGAGGTGAGGCTGACAGGTTGGTAGTACCCAGTTTCATCCTTCCTACCCTTTTTATTGTGCTTTTAAAACAATTGCACAGTTGACCAAGAAAGACAGGCAGATGGCTCAGTCTGGCATAGCTCAAATCCTGCCAGTTTAGCTCTGAGATAATTTACCCTTTATGACCCATAGGCTTCCTCCTTTCTCCTGTCTCTGTGGGTATCTTGGCAGCCATTAAGCCTGAGTAAGTGCTTCCGAGCTGTCATTTCTAGAAATATAAGTAATTGTATTTGCCTTGAGTGGCTTTTGTCAGCAACAGGTGCTGTTGGAGAGTTTTACAATGGCTCAGGTGGGAGAGGTTTCAATGAGAGAGAAGGCAAGGAGTAATCCCGAGAGATCTGAAGGGCCTCCAGGTTGAAAGAAGGGTTTTTGAAGAAAGAGCAGAGAACACTTTCTCCATAGGAAAAGAGTGTGATGGGGCAGGAGCCATACTGCAGTAATAAACTCTGGATAACAACAGCTGATAAAGGTGCTTCATTCTGTTGAAACCTAGTTTATTTTGCCGAAACCGATTCACTATGAAACATCATTTGGGATATGAGTTTCTTGTTCTCCTTTACTGCTCCAATTGAGCCCTTCAAGATGCCACTAGGTTAGTCAAGCATTCGCTTTCAAGGCTCATAGATATATCAGACGCACCTTTAAAATAGAGAGAGGTTTTGCAAGGACTAGGAGAAATCAAGATTTATCATGTGAGATAAAGATGGAAGCTACTTTAATTATAGATTCAGTGCACATTGCATTAAAGATTACTCAATAATGAGATGACCACTCAGTGCCCACATAACCTCATTAAGGACTGATAGACTTCTCTCTTAAACATTTGCTCTTGGCTGAGCCAGATCTTAAATGGTTCTCTCCCGGTAATGCAGCTGCACCTATTCAGCAGACCTAGCTTTTTTTAGGTTATTGAAGACGCATAAAAAAATGAATCTGCAATGCTTCAAATCTGGGATCTTAAATGCTGACTGCTTAGACTCTCAGAGGGCCCGTGAAGCAGCTGCTGGGCTTCTAAAGGTTAAATTCTGCAACCAAATTCCATTATGTTTTTAGCAACATCATTCGCGTCTGGCTGGCTCAGTAACTGGCCTGATGAGTGCTGCATTGGCAGCCCTGCATGGTCAAAGGTTTGGATCATGCCTCACGTCTGCATTTCAGTTTGCAATTGCTTTCCCTGGATCTCCCAAAATCTGCAGAATCTTTCTTGGTTGTTGTGAAAGGGGGATGTGAACCCACCAGGGCGCTAGCAAAAAATACAAGGGGGTGGAGGAAAAGTGTTGGAGACCCACCACCAAACAATTTCTGAGTGTTTTTGGCAAACTCTCATCACCTTGAAATGAACTTAGCTGGTTTCTTACAGGAGGTAAAAAAGGCTTATGCATCTAAGACACTGTTTCTGGAGTCAATGGAGTCTTTTCCATAGATTAATCCTGAGACTTTAGACAGGTAACTTACCTTTTCCTTGCCCCGTTCTCATATAAAATAAGAATAACAAAATTTGCCTGTGATTTGCCTCCATCCAAAGTTGAGTTAAGTCAAGAGCATCTCAGCTGGACTCAATGGATTTGCAGGGATGCAAAACCAGGTGAAATAAGCAGTGATCGGTTACCAGTCTATTTAGGGTTAAGGTGTCCCTGGCTGTGTTTACACCTCACTGCATGATATGTATATAATACTTGGCACACTATGTCATGATCTCAGCTGGAGTCATTAGATGATCCTATCCTATAATTAATAAACATCGCCACGTTCACTGTGGTCTAAATATGACATGCAAAACTTTTAACAGCAGAATATTTTTTGTTTCATAGTCTCAATCTCAGAACAATACTCTGATTTCTACTTTAAAAATCTCTGCTTTTCTCTGGTCTCATGGAAAGAAAACGGCCCTCCTCCTTGTCTCTCAGCCTAGAGAACGAAGGGGAAAAGAACCATTTATTTGTCTTTGCATTCCTGCCAAAGTGATTATCAAAGTCTTTAACATTTACAGCATTTTGAAGTGAATCACCAGCCTACATCTCATCTGAGCATCTATTTTTTCCCCATAATCTGCTTTTAGAGGGGCTTTTAACTGCATCAGACTTTTCTTTTCCATTAAAATGCTGTCTGGATGATTGGAAAATAGAATAGCCAGTCCTCATTGCTTAGTTTCCATAGTGAATGTCTGGAGCAAAGGTCTGTGGGATTATTCAATTACTGCAATAATGGCCTTTGACCTCGTAAAAACAATCCAAAAGACAGAATTCATCTATTGGATTATTTTTAACATTAATCATATTCTATTTAGAAATCACAGTAGAACAGCTATGGTTCAAGCCAGACTGCAAACTATTTGTGTGTACTTTATTGAAGTGGCTTGAATTTTTAGGTAGGTAGTTACACAAATGATGTCTCTAGGGATTTTTCCCTCCCTCCTCACATTTATGTACTTTGCTAAATGTGCTTCGGACTGCAAAGCCTCTCAGCAGCACATTACCAGCGCTAAATGCAATGACTGGTGTGATTTGAGCATTCTGTGTAGATATAAAATTGCAGATAAACAAATGTTCTTGATCCTGAAACCTCAGAAGCGAGGGAAAGCAACAACACATTTCACTTGTTACTGAACTGTTTGTTTCCATGGATCAAATGAAGAGCGAAGAGGCTCAAACAACTGTCCCCCCCTTAACATTGCCCCATGTCCCCAAGTCACAACCTTCCCCATGACTCCACTTTTTGCAAGACGTGACTTCGGGAACGAGTGAATCCCTGCTCAGAAAGGACTTGTCCCTGGACAAACTCCAGGGAAAGATTCCTGGGATCACCAATACATGCGTCATCCAGACACTCTCCTCTAGCGTCTCCCGAGCCTCCAACTGCTGCCGCAGTGGAGCCGTGCCACCACTCCCAACACACAGCGCTTACCGACTCAAAGCCCGGGTCCTCCCAAGGAAGGAGGAAAGATACAGGGCCAGCAAAGATCTATGGGGTTGTAAATCACGATTAGGTTTTAAGTTCAAGTCCCAGTTGAAAAACACTTGCTGTTCTTGCAAGCTAATACAGGATCAGATGCCCATGCTGAAAATTGTGGAGGTTTTTGTTGGCACTACGCTACGCCCATAGCAAGAACGCGTTAAGGACACTGGCAAAACAAATGAACATCTGAAAAAAGAATTCACATGGCATTATTCTGGCAACACACAGCTTCCCATCCAGCCATATTAGAAACTACAAAACACATCTGCTTGGAAGCCTGGTGGCTCTAAAGGTGACACCTGATCAGGAGCACGATGGCCTGCTTTAAACACTTCCATCCTGCTGTGGGGAGAAGCAGATTGATGGTTTGGCGTTGGAGGCAGTGGTACCGTGGGCACGAAACTCTGCATACAGGCCCCTGCAGGGGAAACCACCTCCCAGCTGCTCCCAGCAGGTTTGCTGGATGCCCAACGGACTGGCTTGGTACATCTTGCTGGTGGTATAACCGCACGGCAGCGTGTTGGTTAGTGGAAAGAGAGTGATCCTGCTGGGCTGACTGAGATGAAGGGGTGGGAGCATCCTTCCCTCCGGCGAGATCTCCCTCGTCCCACGTCTGCTCATCCAGCAACCTCCGCTGGCCAAACCCCGCTTGCACCTGCTGCTCCTACACCCCCGTGACCACCAGCACGCTGCATGTGCAGATGTGGATGCTTCTTTTGTGTTGCCTCATGCCAACATACACATTTCCAGGGAAAACCTCCCCATCAGGAGTACATTTGAGGGAGACATGTTTACTCTCCGACACACAGTAAAGCGAAACTTTCACTGGTACAAAGAGTTAGATGTCTGCCCCAGAGCTCCAGAAATACTAGGTGAGAGGAATCCTGCAAATTTCCTACTACAGAGCAACAGCTACGCTGCGATGTTGTGACTGTGTGGCTGTGCCATTACACCGGGGCCAAGTAGAGTCCAAAGGGATTTAAATGCTCAGCCCGTTCCGGCTTTGCCCCAGGGCTGGATGACTTTCAGAAGTCCCTTTCAGCCCTTATTTTCAATGATGCTGTGATAAGACTTGAAAGAGTGAAGAAAAAGTATAACTTTTTTTTCCCCTGAATGAAAATGAATAATTTCCTAACAGGCATACCCAATAAATCCTGAGTGCTCCCTCCCAACAGCAGGATATATGGCACCCTGTGACAGGTCAGTTATAAATGGCCCAGCAGAAGAATCCGTTTTCCACTGGGTGAAATCAGAAATAATTCAGTCAGAGCAGGCGACGTGGCTTTGCTGAGGGGAAAATCAGGTGCTAGAAGCATGCTGCTACCTGGAGGAAGAGGTTCAACGCACAGGGGTTCCTAAAAGCTTAATTTTCCCCTGAGAGCCCTCCAGGTCCCTCCCAGCTCACTGGCAGCTTCACCGCTGCCTTCTGCTTGGCAGGAATGTGTGTGTGTGTGCACACACACGTGTGTTTCTGTGTGTGTGGCCAAGATGGTGTTGCCTTGGTTTATCAGTTAGCCTCGCCACTGATACGGCTGGGGGCAGAGAGCAGGGCGAGAGCGCTGGTGGTGCTCGGCAGCATCCCTCCACCAGCAGCATGCTGCAGGGGGACTTTCCTGCTCCCAGGTTTTGCAGCATCAGGGATCATGGCAGGCGGGGAGTGAACAGGGACTCGCCACACAGATGTCCATCGCTGCAAGGAGTAGCACGGGCACATCTGCTGCCCGGGGAGCTCCCGCAGCACACAGGAGGTGCGAGTGCAAGGTGGGAGAATGTGGCAGTCTCAAGGAGGCAGTGGGGGAAGATTTACGTGATCTGAAGGGATACACGCACAGACCATGGCTTTGCAAAAGGTGTTAGTGCTTTACCCCCTCAAAATGTAACGGGATTCAAAAAGTGAAGCAAATAAATCTGAAGCCCGCTGTAAAGCGCTGCGGGTACAAGCTCCAGGGCAGAAAGGGTCAAAGTGAGCCTGAGGCATCACATCCCTGCCTGAGGCCACTTAAGCCCCACTTACGGCTTAAGTGGTGCAAGGAGTGAGAAAAACAGCCGGTACACAGTGCCAGTGGCGGCTGGTACAAATGTAGTCCTGCCAGATCCCAGACTGAGCATCCCTGGGATGAGCTCCTTGCTCAGCTGGGATCTTCAGCAGGGATCAGCTGAGTCTTCAAAAACCTGTCCCCATACAAGGGTTGTGTTGGTTGGTGCAAACCAGGTCTGTGTCCCAACCCATGAGGTGCAGGAAACGCTCACAAATTGAGGTCTGCTAGACCACCCCAAAAACTGTGCGCCCCACACAGCAGCCACGTGCCCATCCTCCACCTGTAGGCTGCTTTCCAAACCCAACACTGAAAATGAGACTTTTGTCCCCGAGACTGACACAAGCTGGATCTGAGCTGCTGAGGACCGTGGGCTTCTGTCAGGTTCAGGGCTAACTGGATGTTCCCATTTAAAGTGTTCGTAACCCACTGGTCATGGGTAAAAACTTTATCTTGGGACTGGGAATTTCCAGTGCCCTGTCTTAGAGCAATGACTTTGCAGCGCCTCTGCCCAACTACCCAGCACCACATCCAGTGCTTTTGGCCATCCAACTGTTTGAAGTGGTATGTACATAGCTGGAAAGAAATCAACTGCTTCAAGACGGGAGATGTACAGACAGATTATAAAAAAAGCCAAGAAGCACCTGCTAGCACAGGCTTCTGTAAAAGCGATGAGAGCTAATACATCTCGCTGTGTAAGTGCTGCTTTTGATAGGGCTCTAACTGGGAATTCTTATTCAGCGTTGATTCTCTTTTATCAAGTCCTTGTCTGCACGAGGTTTTCCTAGGCATGGTAAAATGAGATTCATATTACCACATTTCTGCTCCTCCAGGCGTTTTCACATGGCTTTTTCCCTCTGCAGATGAAAAGCAACAAAGTAATAAGCAGCATTTCTATAGAATATACTGCCTCTGGACACAAACTGCATCCACAATTACTTCTTCCCTTGGGGAAAATAAGGTGACTGAAGACGTAATGATAAGAGCACCTTACCTTCGCTAAGCTGCTTTGACCCTGGAGGAACTCACAGAGTTCCAGAAAATCTGATCCTGAAGTAATATATCATGTGAACTGGGACCAGTGTTTCCAGGATTATTTTTTTAAATACAAACAACAGTCATACACGGAAAAAGCCCAAGAGATTTTGACTGTCACTTCTCCCGTGACAGCTTTGCATAAAAAGGGTGAGAGACTACGAAAAATACCCATGGATTACCATATGCCCAAACATTCTGCTTTTTCCATAAAAACTTGCATTTCCTAAATTATGGCAACCTGCTGTTGACTATCAAGAGATGTGCAGGTAGAGAGCATGGCCGTCACATGGGTGCAGCTGTGATTCAAGCAGACTAAGTGGGGCTGGGCATAGCCCAGAGATCTGAAATAAAACCATTTTGCTTCCTCTGTGGCTGCGAGGGACTGGAGTTACACTCATCTAGCTGTAGGGAGACCTGGTGCCCATCTCTGCTCCTGGAAAAGCCTTATCCTGAGTATCCTATAGCCTGGAGGTTAGGGAACTACCCTGCTAGAGAGGTGTTTGCATTGTATCATGTGGAGAAAGGCTTTTGGCATGATTTTTCTGTATCCATAAGCACGAGCTCTCCGAGAGCAGTGGAGCCCCATCCCACTATGTTCTTATTTTCAGGGCACAAGCCATCCTGCACAAACCCAGAAAGAGACATGTATGTGACAGCGGGGATCAGCTTAGACAAGAGCTGAATGTCAGTGGCATTACACTTACGAATGCAAGAGTCTCCATTTCCCTTGTTAACCTTGCTTAAAGACGGGTGATGTCAAATAGGTGCTGTGCAGTCAAATACCACAAGCTTAGTGCCTGGGATATTCCCATGGTAGTAGTTTTAGCTGTAGTAATTCAGAAAACATCTTAGCCTGAACGACCCACCCAAGACACTGAACATATCGAGCATTTTTAAGAGTGAGCTGCAAGGCGCAGTAGGGTGATTTAAGGAAAAACATTAGGGGATCTGGCTCTCCTTATGTAATAAAATAAATACAGAGAGCCTCTGCGTGAACAATACACTTCACACCCCGTAAGAGCTTCTGACCCTCGATGGTCTCATGAAAGGATACTCTAGCAGAGATGCAGAGGTGCTGCATACAAATTCTGCCATCAGCAGAGCCGTAGGTCCTCGAGCTTTCCTTGCTCTCACACCGTGTTGGTGGAAAATTTCACTTCCAGTGCCTAGCTCCCAGCCAGATTTCTTTTCGACTTGGTTTTAAATAGCCTCATTAGACCATTCATTAGGTGGCTTCGGTCGGTGCAGCTCAGCCTCCTGAGCCAGACTGAAATGAGAAGGCAGAGCAAAAAAAGTAAGGCAGGATGGTTTTGCTTATAAGCTGCAAGGAGGCGGTTTCACAGGCCTGACTAGGAATGTCTTCCCAAAATCTGCTTTCATAAACTCTCCAATCTGCCCTCCGCTGGCTGGCTCACAGATACTTTGCTGGCTCGGTAATGAGCTGTTATAAGCGAGACTCCTGTAAATCAGATGACTGTAGTCATTTGATGCTTATATTTGGCGTGCTGAGTCATAAGGATGGGGGTTACATCACGTCGAGTTAACCATGCAAAACCAATTACAGATGGAACAGCAGGCACCGGGCGCGCACTGGGACGGTGCCTTCGTGCTGCACGGGTGGCCCCGAGGTGTGGGACCTGAGCGGCCATACCCCATCTGTGCCTCACCATCGATGGGGTTTTGTCCCCCACCCTTGCTCCTGGCACACCCTTCTTCCTCTGGTAGGAATGTCTCCTGCAAAGAGTTTCTACAGCAGACTGCTAGGAGGCCCCAGATAACGGCTGGTCACACACCCAGGTTCAGAGCAGGGTCGGACAGGGCGTCCCAGCACGGACTTACACAGAGGACACTGTATTTTTCTTTAAAACAAAAAAGCCAAATTAAGTTATTTTCCAACACAGTGTTCCCTCTTAACGGCCTGTCCCTGACCCTGCCTGTTGGCTGTACACTTCCCTCCCTGGGCTACGGCTTCATCCCTGCCGTCCCTCCTTTTCTGCTGCTTCCTACCGGAGCGGTCCCCAGTCCTGTGCCCCCTCTCCTTGTCTTCATACCCACGTGCTGACTCTGTGATAAATGCCAGGCAACCTTTAGACTTCCTAAAGATAACGATCTTAATTTAGGGGCTTAATGCAGCAGAGAAGCCAGGGTGGCCTCTCTCAGCAGCCCCTTTGGATAATTACAGGCGCTGTTAAATACTGCCGTAGGTCCTGCAGTTGGATGTACCCACTTCTTGCGTCAAGCTGTGGGATCTCTTTGTGCCTTTGGCTGCTCAGAGTTCCCAAGAAAACCACGTAGACAGGCAGAGTGGAAAACAGACATATTATCACCTTCATTTTTCACAAGGGTGGGGCAGCTTGTAAGAAAAAGCATTTCACTCCATCTGTCTTAGAACAGTCTTGCACCACAAAATAACTCAAGAGCCTGCGAGCTGAAGCCAGGACAGAAATCCCCGTAACCTCACCAAAAAGCAGTGTTTGGATAACGTTATTCTGCTATTCCCCGGGGAAATATTTTGCAAGTTGCTCCTGACAGGACACTCTTAACTTTTGATTTTTCCTTCAGATTGCAGAAGGCAAAGAAACCTCAGTGCATCTGCAGCAGGGGGAAAATGATGACTTTGATGGTTTAGCAGTCAAGCCACTCGCGCAGGAGGAGGGGCGCTCTGCTCCAGAAAACCATTTCCTTATTTTATCTGCTAAATACTTAATGCAAAATGCGCAAGAAGGTTTGGCAGTCACCTACACACCCTGACCACTGAGTCACAGTCATATTTGCAGTGGTGCCCTCTCTGTCTGATCAGAGTCTAAGTTTGTTGCTGCACAGCAGACCCATTTTCAGCAAGACTGGTGGGAAGTCCCACCAGCCCCCACTGGACTAACTGGTTAGCAAGCATGGATTTGAATCCCTTCACTCACCAAACTTGGCTCCCCCACTTCTTGGACCAAAGCTGCAGCCTCTGTGGAATCACAGAAAAGGAGGAATGGGAATTCATTCGGAAAGAAAAGAAGTGGCTCTGGTGAGGTCTGCAAAAGGTAGTGTGTCTACACCTGCCTTCAGGAAAGGTTCAAGGATGGTGGATCCCAGCTGGGTGTAGGTGTCTCCTCGCAATCTTGACAAGGATACTGGTCCCACAGATACCCTGTGCTGGATGGTATTACCACTGCGGCAATATCAGCCACTGACAGCATGAAGAAACCAACATTAACGGGCCACTGCAGGTGGAAACTGGGAGAAAGGCAGAGGCCCCGTGGCCAGCAGGTCCTCGCTGGCTGCTGGAGAGGGCTCTGCTCAAGCACACAGTTACAGTCTCCGCTCGAATGCTCAGAATCTCTGCGAGGCACAATGCTGTGCTGAGATGCCCTCCCTTTCCACAGAGTAGGAGGGGGTTCCTTCTTAGGGAGTCCCAGCAGCCCTGATGGCACAGGAGTTACCTTCCCTCTCACCGCATTTGCTTTTTCTCCCTGTTCTCTGTAAAGCAGCGCAGCCTGCCCAGCAGTGTCAGGCCAACCAAGAGCCAAGGAGCAGAAAAGCCACCTCTGTGAGCCCTCACAGCTGGCTTGTGGCCGGAGGTGGTGCTGTGCACAGCGATGGGTCCCCTTACCAGCAGTGTGGGAACCAGTCCCAAAGTTTTATGGCAGGCGATGGGCAGCGGCGGCAGCTGATGGTGTGTCCGTGTGCACCGGTGGCACGGCCATCCCTCCCCCTGCGCCTGGCTGAGGCAGCAGCTGAGTCACGCTCGTGCTTTCCTTTCGCAGCGGTACGGCACGCATGAAATAAAAAAATAGCAGTATCCCTGCGGAAAGGCTCCTGCCTTACTGGGGACCAGGTTGGAACCCCAGCAGGAAGAAGGATCACCTTTTCTGTGCCTCTCCCTCCTCTGAGCTTGATCTCCCTGCTCTCCTCTGTGAGCAAAGAGGGGCAAAAATCCCACTGCCAGGGCCAGTCCCCATCCTGGTGTGAGAGGGGATGCCTGGGCTTGGAGGGCCACAGCCCTCACTGCCAGGGAGAGGTGCGAGAGCCAAGTAAGGGCTTCATGAAACCTCCTCCAGGGCTTCAGGCTCTGTGCTTTCAAGAAAAAACCCTTCCATCTCTCCCCTCACCCCTGGGAAGGGTTTTGCAAACACACAAGACGTGTCAGCCCCACGCAGAGAGGTCAGTGGCCATCGGCCCCAGCCCCAACCCGAGGCTGCTGTACAGCAGGAACAAGCAGAAAGGTGGAATCCCTGTCCTGCAGGGAGCAGCCGCAGCGCCGGCTGCAGACGGGAGCCTGGCCTCCGGGAAGCTGAGCGCACGCTGTGCTCCAAATATCCCATCCCATGTGAGTCACGGCTCTCCTCGCTGCGATAGCGCCTGCCGAGCTCAACAGCAAACACATCAGTCGGATGCTACGGAGGCTGCAACACCAAAACAATCCTGCAGCACCTCTCCGTATCTGGGTCTAATAACAGCCCCAGGCACTGTCATTCCTCTCTCCCCAAGCAGAGCTACTGTGCAACATGAAAGCGCTCAGGTTTTTGGAGAAATCCGTGTGCAACTCGGTCTCCTGAGGATAAGTAATTATAACGTTGTCTGCTGGTGCCTGTGGGGACCAGCAATGCATTTCTTGGCAGCCCTCACATGTTGTCCAAGGCAGATTTCCTTCATAGATCCAGGAGCTGGCTGTCAGCCACAAGTAGGATGGAGACAAATGCACCCGTTCAGGAAATTATAAAGGAACTGAGCGAATGCTTTTGTTTATGAGGCAGCATCATTTGGAGAGCCGTGAGGTCCCCTTCCAAAGGTAAAAGCAAAGTGTGGAAATCACAAGCATCTCCCAAGCCCATGCCAGGCGTTGGCTCTCACTGGGTGAGCAGCACGTGTGAGCCAGCAGCTGCCACGGCGGGTAGCAGCATCCCGGAGCTGGCCATGGGGCAGAGCAGCCCCCTGCCCCTCCGCCACTCCCAGCCCTGCCGGTGGTCCCATCCTGGGACTAGTGGGGGTTTGGTATCAGCGCCATGAGCAGCTCCCATGGAGTCACAGAGGGACACCACCGCTGTGGTGTTGTGTGTTCAGCGGGAAGGACTGACCCCAGGTCTGTATTGGTTGAGGTCCCAATGCTGAGAGCTCTTGTCACCTCAGCGGAGGACTCCTGAGCAGGAATGAATTTTCTTCCCAAGACCTTAACCTTTAGGGAGCTTTATCCTACATTAGCACTTGCCTTGGAAGCCATTGGCTTAAGCTGTAACAACGATTTACTGAGGTGTTGCAGATGTTTCTATAATCCTCAGTCACTGAGAATGGCTTTTGATTAACTCAGATGTTAACTTTCACCAGCTTTTTGTTCATCAGTGGGTTTTTCTTCTGACTTACTGAGTGCTTCTTGCCATCTGATAGGCACAGGCTGAGCACTTTAGTGCACACACACACACAGAGCAAAACACACCCATCAACCTTCCCTGCCTGGTCACTAAGGAATTACTGTGGCTGCGTGAACTGTGTATGCAGGGCATCAGCACAGGAGCGTGGCATTGAGCTAGTGCTCAAAAGGGTCTTAATGCATTCTCACCTCCTGAGTGGTCCCTTTGGGAATCCAGTTGATGGGGAAGGGAGATGGCCAGAAGGATGGTGACCCACTTGTTATGAACTCACCTCTGTAAAAGATTTTTCTTTAGAAAGCCAGCCTTGGGAAATCAGGGGAATGATCTTGGCATGGATGAAGCTGAGAGAAAGAGAGAACAGATATAACAAAGCTTAATGGAGTGACAAGCAGGTGCCACATAAGTCTACAGTAGATAAGGAAGACCTACCAGCAAAGACGGACTGGGTGGATTTTAGCACGGGGGCAACACATGAAACCCTGGGGTTAAAAGGCCTTTTTCACGTGGGAGATTACTTTGCAGAGATGAGTCATGGATGAGCTTTACAAATCGGGCATTCTCCAAGCTAGCCAGCTCTGGAGCAGGGCCTCTGGCAACACAGACAGAAGAAGAGGTGCCCACCAGCCAAACCTTTTTCCCAGACATGCAAGAGCCCAGTTCAAACACTTTCCCTGCTGGCTCGAGGAATGTTTTCATGTAGAGCACAGTGCCTCTTTTCCACTGCAGCAGTTCTCCATGGTGTAGTCAATGCTTGTAGACTCTTGTACAGTAAGAAGTCATCTCCAGGGACCTTTCTCCAGAAAATGGAGGGAATTGCTCTTCATCTATGATAAAGGGGTGGCTTGGACATGATCTCCAGCAAAGAGTCCATTGTTACAAAGCCAAAGTGTGAGCAGGTACCTCTACAGCTCAGAGCTAAGTATCTATATCTCTTTGCAGGTCCCTGTCACTCTCCTGGACATTTTTTTGCAGGCTGACTTAGATGACTGCTCCTTTTTGGCTTTTCAGAATCCCATTTGTACATGTCCAGCTCTCCCAGGATCTGCACAGGACTTAAATCAGAGCTGGATAGGTAAATGTATGAGGTAAAGCCCTGAAATATTCATCCCTGCAGCATCTGAGGCCTTTCATAGTCCTACCTCTATATCTTTCTGGGTAACACATGTCACCCAGGTAGCTCATTACTTTTTTGGTTGGTTAATGGAGGAGCCCTGATCTGACCACCATGTCTGCACTGATATTTCTTTTTCAGCTGGGAAGAAGAGATTGGGAAACAGAGCTATGGAAAACTAGCAGGTTTTCGTTAACCAATGGGAGTTTTTTCAAGCTCAAGAGTACATCTTCATAGCCCAAGGAAAATAACAATGAAAAATGTGTCCTTGTGAAAGGGACGAAATTTCTGTAATTGATTCTTTGTGACTCAAATGGCTGAGACAGGAGAAAAATGAACTATCCTCATAACTGGACAAGTCAGAGTATGCAGATAGTTTCTTATAAAAATGAAAGCTTTGCTATAGTCGAGGTGGATATATTTCACTCAGAAGCATTCGGATACATTTTAATGAAACTTTCAAAGTTTTTTTAATAGAATACCAACTAAAAGAGTCTCTCTGGGTAAAACATTGAGACGTTACACCTGATTGTCTTGAAGAAGAAGGCTGAAAGCGAATATATTTTACTTGGAATATCTGTACTACATTTTTGCATTACCATAGTTTGATGACAATGTAGTAGACTAAACCTAGCCTAAGTCTTTTCCATGGTTTACAGCAGTGAAATCTCTTCTGCTCAAGCTTTGATCTCTGCCTAAAAGCAGGAGGAGGCTAAAACAGAGAGCCATGAAGGGACTCTTAGTAAACAGCATGAAGAGCAATAGTAGACATTCTCAAAAAAAAAAAAAAAGTTGAGGCACAAAGGCCCCAGTTATATCAGCAGCAAAAGCCAATGTCTTTGCAAATAATAACCATGGAGAGGGTCAGTCTCTACAGGTCTTGCACAGTCCTCTATCAGCCTGAGTCAGATGTTGAACTATATTGTTCCAGTATCTAAATGGCTTTGAAGAGCTGGTCAGTAGAGTTTGGGGGTACTGGAGGGCGAGAGGCTCAACATGAGCCATCAGTGCGCATTTGCAGCCCAGAAAGCCAATTGTATCCTGGGCAGCATCAAGAGCAGCATGGCCAGCAGGGCGAGGGAGGTGATCCTCCTCATCTACTCCACTCCCGTGAGACCCCATCCGGAGTACCGCATCCAGTTCTGGAGTCCCTANGAAATGACCAAGGCAGGACATCAAAGCCCAACCCTACAGACGCTCACTAGACACTGCATGTTTCCCTCCTCCCTCGCCCCACGGATATGCCAGTACACGCTCACATGCATGCACCAAATACATACACAGAAAAAACCCCCAACATAACGCGATCCTTGAAAATCAGGACCCATATGCTGGAGTCTTTGCCCAGTCCAGCAAAGTGGTGTGGCCACAAGTAACCAAGGCCTGAAAAAGATCTGAGGCTAGAGAGAAAACTGCAGTGTAAACAGCTGGCCCAGATTTTCTTAGGAAAGGTCAATTTTTTTCATGCATCTGGACTGTGCAGGCTGAAGGCCAGTGCACATGGGCTCCTTCGGCATCAGGGGGTCTGCAGCAGAAACCATGTGGTGTCTCGCATGTTCGCTTTGGGTACTGTATGGGCACAGCTCCAGCAGCTGCACAAATCACAGACATATTTAAAGAAGAGGGTTGGGGCAGGAAGGGGCAAGTTGAGATGGCCTTTTTGTGTTCCAGGCAAAATATTTTAATGTTTTGCATCTTTTTTTTCCATGCTCAATTATTAGCTTTGCTTATCTGTAAGAATAGTTTCAGGCAACTTGTAAACTTGCTTCTAAGTTCTCTGTTCTGTTCTTGCAGTACTGCTTAAAGCAGCAAGACGTGGCAGAAATGAATGACACCCATTTGGCTCCAATGAACTTTGTTGCCTTACTCTCACATAGCATTTGTGCCAGAAAAGGTCTGTGCATCTGAGATGAGAGGAGCTCCCTAAGCAGATTTTTACTTTGAGGAAGTGACTAGCTGGATGTTACAAGCAGAGGAGATTGGATAACTCAGCAGATACCAAATCACAAAAGTCAAGTGGGAAAAGTCACTGGAACTTGGCCATGCCACGTAGGCTAAAACACCTGATCATCTAGAAAGTTAAGTAAAACATCCTAGAGAAAAAGCACAGAGGCAAATAGAACTAATAAGAAAATAGTTAATTCAGGAGAAATTGCAGGATCTTGCAGGATTCCAAATAGCTGAACTGGCCATAGCATAAACCTAAGCAGAAGACACCTAGCAAAGAAGAATGGGCAGACTTCAGGAGGCCATTGATTGGGAGTGGGGAGGCTGGGGAGGGAGCATTTTGTCGTTCTGTTGGACATGGCAGTGTCAACATGTTTCCCAGGACAATGCATCTCCCCCGTCAGCTCCAACAGACCTCAGTGAAAAAATCTCCTGCTGCCCATTTTCCATATTTGCCCATGCTGTGGCAGCACCATCTGACCGGTAATCAACAACCATGGATCAATGGTAAAGAACAGAGGCACCCCTGCTTTGAGAGCGAGGAAGAAGGGGAGGAGGAGAGAGGGATCAGGACCTCTGTGAGAGAAAGGATATCAATTTGGCTGCTAGAGTACAAAAGTGGACAGGAATGTAGGAATGGAGGCTGGGAGATATCTGTGCAACCTGGGAAGTTAAAATGCAGAGTGACAGTGACATCCGGGCCCGTGGAAATGAAGGAGCTTCTCTCAGTTCAGAAATGTACCGTTGTAGAGCAGCTGGAGAGCTAGAGAAGACACTGCAAGCCTCACGCAGACAGCCCTGCTGAGAACAGATGCCGGTGGCTGATCAGCCTTCCTCCAGCTCTAAGTTTCAAAGGCACTAGCTATGTTCCCCGTGTTTTCCCCATGTATTTTGAGGATCAGGGAGGCATTCGGCCCCATTAACCTTTCAGTGGTATGAAAGCTGCAAAACAAGAGGACAGCTGGAAGTCTTCCTCCCGTACATACCGCTGCTGATCTATGGCAAAGTCATCTGAATGCACTGGTGTGTGGAGACATGGTGAGGTCTGACCCAGCCGACACTTGGAGAAATTGCTCAGGATACCTCCAGGAAGTAGATTTCTAGCCCCTGCTCTCTGGTAGTATTTATATTTTTGGCAAGACTATAGTGTTATTGTGCAAATCGACCGGCTGGGGAAGGAGATGAGGTGTGCCGCAGCCAACACCAGCCATGGCCAGTCTGTGCCCTGCTCTCGCCCTGCCATTGTGCTCCTGCGCAGGCTGCCCTCCTCCAACAATGCGGAGGGAACGTGGTGTGCCGGGCCAGAGCCATAAATCCTACTGGAAAAGCCTTACCTGTGAAACGAACTACATCGCACCTCCAGAGAAGGAAGTTCCTGACAAGGAGCCCAATTACTGTTGCTACCCAGTAAGCATGTACAGGGGAACAGATACACAAGCTCCCTCGAGGAGGTGTCT
Source organism: Rhinoptilus africanus (assembly GCA_013400135.1). Lineage (NCBI taxonomy): Eukaryota > Metazoa > Chordata > Aves > Charadriiformes > Glareolidae > Rhinoptilus > Rhinoptilus africanus. The sequence continues at coordinate 389,642 of VXBO01002759.1, forward strand.
TAGCAGGTGCTTCAGTGTTGGGAAAAGTTGAACTGCAAGGGAAAGAGGAAATCAAACAAAAGAAGTAGGAATGAATGTAGAAAAATAAATATGCAGCTCCGAACAATTCCAATCTACCCATTATTTGAATTGTCAAGAAGCAGAACAGATGTGTTGACCCAGCTTTAACAATGTAAAAGTGAGACCTCCGTGGCTAGCTTCAGTTGTCCAAGTGTAGGCAAGTGGTTCTCTCTGAGACAACCAGGGCATCCCGCCTTGCCTTGGCTGGCCCCTCTGGTCTATCCCGGGTCCTGTGTTGGATCTGCCAGTGCCATGCAGATGTCTTGGAGCCCTTAAATGGCTGGAGGGGCACTATGCACCCTTGCACATACAAGGTAATGGAGAGGTGTGTGTGTCTTCGGCACCCGATGCTGGAGATGGGGGAGGAATCTCCCTTCGGAGGTGCATTTCTCTTTTCAGGCACTGTAAAAAGATCCTTGAAAATTAACTTACACTGTACATGTCCCTCTTAGAAAACTAAAGACACTTCAGTTATTCCCTGTCACGCAAACATACTCCCTCCCAGCACCTCACGTTTGGGTCTTTGTAGACTCATTGGGAAACAAAGGGTTCAGAAATATCACACCATCAACCTCCTTCTGATAGGTAGTGACTTTGCCTTATGCTGGGACATTGCTCAGCTGGTGGCCTGCTCAGGCCTTGCAGCTCTGCCATGCCTTGGCCAACACAGCCTGGTCTAGGGAACTAAAGTCATGACAAGCAGCGAAGAGATACAGACCAGCAGGTGGAAAAAGGTCCCCAGACAGACAGATTTCCCAAAACACAACCCACTGGGGCGCTTGCACTAGGGGCAGCTCTTCCCTCGCCACAACACTTCTAGGGTACGAAATGTCACAAGATAGGTCTGGTATTGTCTTTTTTATCTTATTCTTGTTCGCGGTCCCCGAAAGAGCATTAGCACATTGCAATTGCTTTTCCCTGTTCTTCTGTCATCTGCCAGTGTTTCCATGACACACTTGCCCTGAGGCCATCCGACCCAGCTGACAGCCCTGAGGGCTTCTCCGCCTGGCTACACATAATGAGCAATGGAGAGAGGACATTTCCAGAGGATGAGACGTTTGGATTTTACAGAGAAAGGGCATGCTCAGAAAACACTAGCATTAGCTCTGTTCACAGGTTGAAAATGCTCGCAGAGAGCAGCAGGAAGGCTGGGAAGAGCCTAGGGATGACAGGCTGAGCTTTGGCCCTGCAGAGGTTGGCCGGCAGGTCTCTCTGTGTGGTTGTGCTGCTATAACAAACCAGCAGCCCGGCTCCACGCAGCCGGCACGTGCAAACGAGATGTGCTGGAGCCCACTAATTGCAGCTGTGTGCATGCTGTGCCATTTCCAAGTCTTGGTGCCTTCCATCAGCACCTCAGAGAACCCCATGTTTTAGCAGTGACTGCCACTGTGGTGACATCCCTTCCTCTGCACTGGGGAGCACTCTGTCTGACAGAGTGTGCTCAGCAAGGAAGAGACACGGAGCTTTCATAATGGCCTTGAGAGAAAACGCTTTCCAGACCCAATGCTGCTCTTCATTCATGTCTCTGGATCTTCTGAGATAAGGAAGATGTGGATCCAAACCCTCACCATCACAAAACAGACTGACAACTGAACCCGGACCATCAGTGTGCCAGGTGAGTGCTCCATGGACTGGAGTGTTATGATAAAAGTGGGTAACTCCCTAAACCACTGCAGATGGAGAAAACCAAACCTGCCAGTGTGGATAAAGTATGCTCCAAGGACACCTAACAAAACATCTCTGGAGATTCAGCAGCTCAGCAGGATCAAGAGTCCAGGTGGACTGAACTTCTCCCACAGGACAGCTGTGGACACATGTGGGAGCAGATCCGATCTCTTGGGCAACAGAAATGAGGTACCTCCAGAGCGTACGTGTGTTCAGCATTAGACAGCAGCCCAAGCAGAGAGCTGGGGCGCTTGGCAGCGCAGTGCTGGACTAGTTTCTGCAGATGTCAGGCTTCAAGCTCTGAAACCTTATGTGAATCTAGTCCCCAACTATGGATCTCCTCCAGGTCCTGCCCCGCTTCTTCCTGTGTTGGATGGGGACATATTGGTGCATTCCTTATCCCGCAAGCTTTCTGCCTTCTACAGGAATTCACTACTGATGTCACAAGCAAAAACAAAGCTAACCAAAAAAGATCTGCTACAAGAAGCATTTTGGCTTTGTAGGTGCAAACACATGGCTGAAGTGGGCAAATAAGGGGAATCTTCCAGCTGAGCTCGTCTCCTGTGTGTGCCTGTGTGTGCGCTTGCATCTGCATTTTCACTCGAAGTGTTGTCATCTTCACTAAATATTTAACTATGTTCAAAAGCATAATTTTTAAAGGGCTGTCAACAGTAGGAAACAACACACGGGCTTTTATTCCTCTGCTGAGCTAAGAATAATTCGCTTGTCAGATGCCACACCACTCTCCTGATCAGATGGTTCTGCAAATAGAGAGGAACCACATCCTATGCGCTCAGAGAATCCCTGAGTCACCTCTCTGTCTTCTGATTCATCTTCTCCGTGTTCAAGCAGCGACAAGCTGGGGACCTTGGACTGGCTCTGCTGTTCAAGGATTTATGCCATCAGGCATAGGTAGCAGAATATAAATCTTAGGCATATAAATAAACTCTAGCAAAATGTTTATCAACTGCCACTACCGCTCCTACAGAAGTGGTGCCTTAATAGACCGTGCTGACATGGTGAATATCCTCTTTTTAAACCCTGTTGAGGTCCAGGTGGGTATAAGGGACTCACACAAGCAGAGCAGTTGTGACCTTACCCTGCCATGCTATCGTGAAGGCTGTGTCTGTCGCAGGCACTGGCCCAGCTTTGTGGCAGTTGGTTAATACGGGCTGGTGTGTTTAACACAAACTTCGGTCTCATCTCTTGATCCTCTGCGTAGCTCACCTCATCCCAGGCATCTACAGTCCCACAGACACCTATGGTAACATTCCTCTCACCTAACTGTAAGCAACTGAGGTGTAGGTGTCTACACCTAAGCTTGGTATCTGGGCTCCCAGGGCAGTTCAAGGGGTCACGGGTCTACAGTCATGGAGTCAAAACTGTGGGCTGCATGGTCCATACGGACAGTGAAGTCAAGAGCACAGTCTCTTAACAGCCACAAATAGCTGGATGACTATAGTTCTCTGACTGCAATGGGACACAGAGTGTAAACTTTTATTCTGAAGCCATGGGAGTTGAACACTACCCTTAGAAGTCCACAGACCCTACTTCTGGTGGGAGTCAGCTCTCCAAATCCCCAAAGTCCTGGTTGGGCCTGCCATCTGGCATCATGGTGGTTATGCCCATTAAGACAAAGTAAAGAATACGTATGATCAAAGCTGTGTGCCAGAAGCAGTACAGACACACGTGTTGCCTTCCTTGCCATTAATGCCAAGGAAGCCACTGTAGCATGAAGCCTTGAAGTCCCTTCCTACCCTGTGCTCCTTACCAATTCCACTGCAACACTCACAATCAGAAAGTGGGGGTGACAGTACGGGCAAATTCCTTGCCTTTAGCAGCACTCACCTCCTGGCTCACAATGGTTGTTCTCGTTCTCTCCTCAGCTCTGACCAGGATCGAGGAAACTTGCCTCATTGATCTCAGTGGACACTGGTTTGGGCCTAATATGCACTCTTGCACAGCAGCTGGCTTTGGCCCCAGGCTGGTTGCATGTGGAACAGGCAGTATGATTTCCATGTTTTGTAAATATTACCAATGAAAGGCATGGAGGGGCTTTGGGATTTCTTTCTCTGATGTGCATTGCATAAATGTCTGAGCATTATCATAAGTACGACACTGAAGATCTACCTATAATTTATATTTTGCTCTTTTTCATCCTTGACGGTGGTAAGTAGGTGGCCACGAACTGCAGTTCATTCTCAGGATGTGTCCCAAGCCCCTTTCTTTGCTGCGTGACCAGGGTTTAAGTATGTGATTTTTAAGCATTGGCAGATGAGGGGGATCCCTTTTGCTGGCTTCAGGTGGGTTTGGATCAGGTCCTGCCTCGCAGGGAAGGGAAAATCCCAGTGTCTGCTCCCTCTTCTTGCATGCCTCCCTGCCTTCTCCCAGGGAAGCATTTAGAAACCTGCCTTGCCATTTCTCAGTCCCTTTCCCCGCGGGGCTCCCCTGGCTCTCTCCATCACTGGGAGGATGCTGTGCTCTCCCTGTCAGCTTGCCCTCTCCACTGGAGCTGGGGGAGTGCAGCAGCCAATCGGGCAGCCAGGCAGCCTGGGCATCCTTCATCAATCTCCCTAAGTGTCTTCGGGCTCCGCTAGGAACATCCACATCACTCCTTCGCTCTCTCTCTGCAATGACCTGAAGCTCCAGCTCTGCAAGCAGCGATCAGTCAGGCATAATGCAATGCAGGGCAGCCCGGAATAATCTGGTTGGCATCCAAGGATGTATATTCACCAAGAGGCTAAGGAGTGTGTCAGCATTTAGTTTCAGTCTAGCTGCACTTTTCCTGCAGCACAGAATCACAAAGTCTCCGTCTCCTCCTCTGGATTGGGACTGATTCTGCACTGGGATCCTCTGAAGAGACAAAGTTTTCCTCTCTTGTTATTGCTCTACCAACCATAATCTACCAAGATGTGTGACTGCTTTCATCTAGTTCTTCCTAACTGGCCAGGATCTCCAGCCAGTGGTGGGCTTACATTTTCTATACTTTTCTGTATTCTGCTTCTGCTTTTCTGTGCTCTGCTAGCTGCGAATCAACCTCCCAGGCAAAGCCTGCAGCTTCTAGGGTGTGGCTGTCTCTGATGCTGCATGAATCAGATAAGGAAAAATAGAATTAAGGAAAGCCTGTCGTTACCTCCTCTAAATGTTATGTCGAAGCTAAGCTTAAGGGAGCCTTTGACTTTGTGAACAAATTAAATTCAGTTGTGTCTAAATTAACTGTTTCGGGTTGCATGCCTTAATTCACACCCTTGCCCTTCATTTCTCATAGCGATTAGGAAGCGACTAGCAGGATACAGTGCATGATACAATCTACCCGGCATTTACAATAGCTAAAAGCTGCGCTGCGTTGTGTATGTTTGCAAATTCAACGTGTCCTGTGCTCTGTATTCAATCTGTTGGCGGAACAACACAGCACTCTGGAAGAAGGGCTTTTTTTTTTTCCTGTGTTTCTCGACTGCAGAGCAGAAGGAAATGAGAAATTTAACCTCTTTTTTTTAAAGGGGAAAACACACACGTTTTAATATAAAATATTGCTGAAGCAGAGCAGTGATGACTGGAGGAATAAGTGAAAACAGTAATGAAAACCAGTTCTAAACTGGTGGAAGCGTATCAATAAATTAGAGATCTGCTCTTTAGTTTATGCACAGATTTAACCTGCTTTAAAAAGAACAACTAGTAGTCTTACGGTTGTGTCTACAAAAACGCCAAGAGTGTGAAATTTCTACCGTATCTTTTTTTTTTCATAAAATATACAAAATCTATGTTTATCTACCTTCTGCAATAAATTTCCTCAAATTTCATTCTGGTAGAAGAAGTTATGATCTACAAAACACAGTCTGTAAACATTTTGATAGCCTAAAAGTAGAGAAGTTTTTTGTTCTGGTGGGGGTTTTTATGTCTTCTTTTCTTTTGTAAATAGTTTAGGATTATGTTTTCCACAACAATGGAAAGTCAGAAATTGCTCGTCAGACTTCCAGTCACACAAAGTATCATCCTTATTGCTTAAGTTGCCTTGTTGAAATCAGGGAGACGACTCAAGGAATAAGTCACTTCTCTCCACCCAGTGAAGAGATACAGTCCAACCCTCGCCTCGTTACCTGGTGTTTAGATTAAGTAATTGAATTGGTATAAGGTTATGGCAAATATTTTAGGACTACGCCCAGACAGTAATTCAATATGATTTACTAAAAATATCCTTGATACAAGTTTTGGAGGAAAGATTTTCTTTTACAAATGTGACTTTTTCAGCAGTATCCCTTTCTTAATTTTTGTCTGCCTCCACTGATTTACTTATTTAGCAAACAAAATAGCTTTGTGGCTCTTACTATTTACCACATCAGAGACGCTGATGGGACTTCCAGATGCTACCTAATAGAAAGAAATAAAACCAAACCACTAACAGAGCGCTCCACCCTCCGGGCTTTCCCCACTGATTAGCAAAAAGGTTTGGGTGGGGTTTTTTTCTAAGGAAACAAAATTCTCCCATGTCACGGACATGGGTTATCGTCTCCCTGGTACCAGTTTGCTGGTGGTGAAAGGATGCTGAGGGGGGTCATGCTCAAGGGGAGCACCTCCTGCACTGGGTCACACCACGGCATCAACCGCACCCCGGTGCCTGGCCTGGGAGACGCAGAGCAGGAATGGGGCCATGGCACAGACAACAAGGTCCCCGCTGGGAAAGGACGTGGCAGGTAGAGCCAGTTGCATGTGAAACTTGACAGGCATCTGGTTTCCAAACAGTTATTGATGATGTTTCTTGACAACGGGTTATCATCCTCAGAGGTCAGGGTGCGGCAGGGAAAAGCAGGTCTGTTTTTCTCAGGCAGGTAGGCTGGCTGGCTGCCCGGGACATGTGGTATGTGTTTGAGAAAGCCTGCCAAGCGCAGGAGAAAGAGAGAAGGATTATCAGCATGGTGATGAGGCAGGCTCATCTGAACAAGGGTGGGGAAACCACACCGTGAATCCCACATCAAGAAGCACATATTTAATCCCTTGTTTCCACCACAGCATGGAAGGAAGACTTGTTAAAAATAGGTTCGTTTCGTAAGCTGCTGTCTCTGCTGGCTATATTCATCTGCCCTTGCTTTAGCCGACTGTCATGATGACATAGGTGAGAAACAGATAAACAAAAATTTGCCAGTTTTCTTTATTAGCCAGGCAAGCACAAGCGTGCACTCAGATCTGACATCTGGAGGATGCTGGCAGCATTTTGCAGTTGTTGATGAACACCGAGACAATGTTTTTCATGGATTATTTTTTGAGTTAGAACAACAAATAAGTAGAAGAAAACATCCGCATCAGCAAACTGTGGCAATTGGCCAAATCACCAAATATTAAGGTCTTTCTAGCACAAATGTTTTCTAAACCTATTCTTTACCTTGTTTGGGGAGTGATCTAAATCCCCCCAAAATAAATGGCAGTCTCTAAAAGTTCGGTAAGACACTTGAACAAGTTTGTATGGTCTCCTGGTTGTCACGGGATTGGAGCACAGGGTCAAAGTAAAAGGTGTATTTTAGGACTTTCCCGAATGGGCACTGGAACTGTAATGTTGCTGCATCTCAGGTGCCACGTTCATCTTTGCGTTGTGTGAGAATCGCACACAAGTGGGTTCCTGAGATCAGCCAGAGCTGTGAAAGTCCCTGGGCAGGATTCCATCACAAGGCGTGACATCCAAAAACACTAAAGGCACAATGACATCCCCTCTCCTCTTCTTATCTGCAATGCCAAAGGCACGGCGAGGGCTGGCTGTGTATTCTGTCTTAAGAGCTGCTGAATATGGCCTACAGATTTTGAGGATCTAAACCAAAATGCCAGCAGAGCTGCATTTTTTCTTAGAAATATTTTCTCGAGATGTTTGTCTATGAGCTACAACATCTTCTATTTCAGACACATTACAAGACAGAGATAAACAAAACCTGTAGGAGCCAGACTCCCAGCTCGGGCGAGGAACACCCTCTCCGACTCTCAGGAGAGGCTCTGACCTGACATGCCAGCATATTTCATTTCCCTTCCTTTTACTTCTTTCAGTGACTATACCATTAAAATGATACAAGCTCTTTTGGTTTCAGCAGATGCGTCAGGGTGTCAAACTCACTGTCCAGTAACACTTCCCAAATATACACTCCTTCTTCCCATGGTGACGCCAAAATAACTGTGGTGCCAGCACAGACTGAAAGGGAATCTGATTCATCTGGCTCTGGCAGAGAGCTCCCTCCCAGCACCGTGAATCAGGCTCAGTAAATTGCATCCCTCTGGCTTCTCTCTCTTCTCCCTCCCTCCAGAGGCATCTCCCTCCCTCCAGAGTTTTTATTTTTGGTTATTAGTTTCACACTTCTCTTTCCAATGGGTACACACGGGCCCTTTGGTGACATATGAGCACCAAGTGGAAAAGAAACCTCAGTGTGACAGAGTCCCATGGGCAACAAGGCTTTCTTTGTCCATCCACTGTGCAATAAAGTGTATTGCTGTTCTCCATCTAACTGCAAGAAATGAGGATGGTATGTACCCGTTAGAGGCACAGCACATTGTGTTTGCCACAGTTTCTGATTCATGCAAGGAACGGACATACCCTAGGAGCAAACCAAAACCAGCTGAAAAACGTTGAGTTTTTTTTACAGCTGCATTTCAAAACTTCAAGGAGAAGGAAAAATGAACAGAGATCTCAAGTTAGCTTTGGTAGAGTGCTCCTCCCTGAGCAATTTGGACTTGTGATGCATTTGCCCAGTGGTTCGTGCGCCGTCTGTTTCTGTCCAAGCCACTCTGGCTGCAACAACCTCTTTCTCAGAGCCCTTGTTACTGGGCGAAGGTGGAGGAATGCAAAGCAAAGGCCAGGGAGAGCCCCCGCCAGCGAGGGCCTCCGGGGCTGCTGCTATTGCTGCTTGCTCTGGTGTGGGCTGCTGCCGCGAGAGAGGAATGACACCCTCGGTTCGATGCGGGGACTCGCCGCCAAGACAAACAGCAAACAAACAGCCAGGCTGGGCTTATCCATACAGAGGAACGGCTGCAAAATAAGCCTGGATCTGAGCTTGAAGCACAAACGGTCACCCAGTGCCAGAGTCCCATGCAGATGGACCTTGTCTTTCCTGGGAGTACAGTGCCGTGCACCCTCATCCTGGTCACAGTCCTGTTCCCAGCATATCTTTCCCCTAAGGTCTGCCAGTGCAGCCACCATGGGTGACCTGAATCCATGGGGAACTCAGGGCTGCATTATTTGGCATTGGGATATCCCACTTGGAGAAAAGAAAGCTCCAGGAAAACTTTATAGCAGCCTTCCAGTATCTGAAGGGGGCCTACAAGAAAACTGGAGAGGGACTTTTTACAAGGGCATGTAGTGGTAGGACAAGGCGTAATAGCTTCAAAGTGGAAAAGGGCAGACTTAGATTAGATATTAGGAAGAAATTCTTCACTATGAGGGTGGTGAGACACTGGAACAGGTTTCCCAGGGAAGCTGTGGATACCCCATCCCTGGAAGTGTTCAAGGCCAGGCTGGATGGGGCTTTGAGCAGCCTGGTCTAGTGGGAGGTGTCCCTGCCCAGGGCAGGGGGGTTGGAACTACATGATCTTTAAGGTCCCTTCCAACCCAAACGATTTTATGGTCCCCGTGGGTTTTGGTTGTCAGTGAGGTTGCAGGAGGGTTATTGTCACCCTGGTCTGACTTCGGTTGGGGATGATGTGCCACTGAAGAGGTGCAAGAGAGGGGATAATGAGGAGCTCCTAAGGCCAGCATGATTGTCATAGAAAAGGCACATGGAGCTGGTCTTCTGCACGAGGGAGCTCCCTCCAGCCTGGCCTGCCCATGCTGGCGCCCGTTCATCCTAGATAATGAAGGCCACCAATCTATCAAACACCAAAGGAATAGCCATATTTCAAGGATACATCCCTGCCTTTATGTCAACATAAACAATTAATCATTGTATTCAGTTGTGAGACACAGATGAGTTTGAAAATGCTTACAAGATCTTGATTTTTCTACTAGAATTAGATACTGCTACTAAACAGTAGTATCTATGTAGCAAAACTTACAGGCGTAACACCTTCATTTTGTGTCAAAGTATCTTTTGACACCATAAGTGTTGCACAAGTACAACCTTTCATTCCTGTTTCTCCATTAGTTTGTTCCTGTGCTTACCCTGCTAGCCCATGTGCCTGCACAGAGCCTCGCCGCGGGGACAGCAGCCAGGTCTGAGGTTAGAGTAATTAGTCCTGGCTGTGCTTACAGGGTTTTCTTTAGCACAATTGCACCATTAGATTTCTATCAGTGTGAGTTCCTCTGTCAGAAGAGGCTGAAGAAATCCGTCCAGTTGTTAAAATCACTGTGGGAGAAATATTAGTAAATTTATGCTAGTAATTTAATTGTAAATGATAGCATGCACTCGTTTACCTGCGTTTAATGCTGCGCTCATAGAATACACAAGAGGCAGCAAAAAAACCTGCCTCATCTGTCCTTTATTGCCTTTCCATCTCACCTCAACGCCAACTTTTTCTAATGAAACACACAGCTGGGACAGACCAGCAGATTAGGCAAGTTTGGGAGCATGATGCACACCCATGCACCGAGAACAGAAGAGGAAACAGCCCTATCACCTTCACCCTTTTCTTAGAGCACAGAAGGCACACACACTGCATAATCTGGGAAGTTTTCCAGACTCACTCTCTATTTTTTTTAAAGTTTGTGACACTCAGCAGGAAGCAGAATGCTTTAAGCTACTGCGGCATCACACATTGTTCAGGAGAGGTGCTGTGAATGTGGATGAATATAGAAGAGATCAGGTTTTCTACACTTTTGTTTTCGAGGTCTGGCAGTACCAAAGCAGTGCTCAGCCTGGACTGATGATCGACATCAGTAAATCCCTTTGGGACTCAGCAGCATAAAAGAGGTAAATTCACCCCAGAGTCCCAAGGAAGCCTGATGCCATGGACTGGAAGAGGAAATGTGATAGGCCCTAGTAAAACCATTGCTGTATGGGGTGGTTTATCCCAGACATTCATATGCAAGTTTCCTTTGCCACTATTTAACAAAAAATGGAGAAAAGATTCTTCCACCAACCCCAAATTCAACACAACTGTGCCATGGAAAAGACTCAGCACTTCTGTGGCACCCATTTTTCTCAGTGGGATCAATGTTCTGGTAGGACAGGGACTCTTCTGTTGACTCCTATTGTTGACTGTGAGCTAATAAAATCAATGGGGGATTTCACCATAAAGCCAGGTTGGACCCTTGATATGTGCCTTTGAGAACATTGCTGCCTTCTTAGAGCCTCACCCTGAAAATTATTACCCTTGTCTTTATTGGGCTGCTATATTTAATTAACGGTTGAAAAGCATCTGGAGAAGGCTGAAGTAGGCAAATTATGCAACTTAACTCCAAGTCTGATGATCAGTATCACCATTCCCAGACTACAGTCTCTCTTTGATATGGGGAACAACAACGAAAAAGATGCTGACAATGGTGACATTGGTTTTGGCTCTGGCTGATGGTACGTATAGTCATCTCATATCTTATAATCAAAATTACATCAGCAGATTTACTCTGGATTCACACTAGTGTAACTGGAAGGGGTAGTTGGACCACACAAAGCTTTAGTAAATGGGGAGTTAAAGCAATGATTAGGAAAACAAAAAGGATTAAAACAGAATGTATAGAAAAAGATGAAAAAGGTGAGTCTCAGCAGCAAAGTGTGAAGGAGCTGGATCTCAAGCTGTTGTGAACTATAGAGCAAACAGTGATCCTGCCCAACAGTCAAGAGGTTCTGAGTCTTCAACAGCTGTTCTCTGTATTACAGAGAAGGGCCAACAAGAGAGAAGAAGGGTTGGGCTCTGGTCCCTACACAGTTGAGGAGGAGCGGGAGAAAATATGAGACTTGGAGAGCCATGCAGATCCCACATCATCAGAAAGGCAGCAGTAGCATTAAAGGGAGGATGAAGAAAACAGCCTAGGAAAGCTTTGCCATGAATGATCATGAAATTATGTCAAACAACCTATAAACAGTTTCAGGGAGAAGCTAAATAACAAGACTTTTCTTGTCTCCTTCCCTTCCCCTTCGTGTCCCTTCTTAATCCAGAGTGACCTTAGCGAAACAGCACGAGAATAGTTGAGCTCCACCTAATTCCATCTAAGGATAATTTACCTCCTCCCTACCCTGTTTCCAGTTCTTTGCTTGACTCGTACCATGCTTGTCTCTTACTCTCTTATCTCTGTTCTGTGCCACAGCAAGAGTGAGTAGGGAAAGGAGAAATGTTAAGCTTTTCCTTGATAAGCAGGACTTGACGGGTACGAGAAGGAGCACAGTGCCTTTGTTGGCCACTGAATTAGGCAAGAGGAAAAGCTGCCATTTGCATTTCACTGCCTGATTTCCAAAAGGAAAAAAATCATAAAGGAGAACATGCTCCTCACCACCATCAATCCTGCAATTTAACTGAACTTTAGCAAAATATTTGCTGGGTTATGTAATAGAGATGGATTACGACAGCCTGCCACATGGCTGAAAACTGCAGTTTTAACCCCTGGACAGACTGCCTCGTGAGAGGTAAAGATAAGCAACATCATGGGGTTGTAAGAATAGTCCAGATCACGTGAACCTCTAAAATACAGTTTGCGGGTCCATCTGATACAACTGCTCCAACTATCTCAGATCACGTTTCTTCCTGGTCTTTTTGGCTATGCACGGCCTTTCTGTCTTTCTCCTCAACTCTTCTCCTGAGCAGTCCTAAGGATGTTCCTCCCATTCCACAGGTGCCTCTTGCTTAGGCCTCCCACCCTTCCTGGCTGTAGAGGACCCCTTGGAGATGTTCTCTTGTAGCCAATTAGTTTGCAGTGTCATTCTCTCTTTGCCTCCCAGCCACCCCTCCTGCAACTGCAGGTGTTGTTACTTATCACAGACTGGTTTGGGTTGGAAAGGACCTTAAAGATCATCTAGTTCCACCCCCCCTGCCCTGGGCAGGGACACTTTCTACCAGACCAGGTTGCTCAAAACCCCATCCAGCCTGGCCTTGAACACTTCCAGGGCTGGGGTATCTATAACTTCTCTGGGCAACCTGTTCCAGTGTCTCACTGCCCTCACAGTGAAGAATTTCTTCCTTATCTCTAATCTAAATTTACCGTCTTTCACTTAAAAGCCATTACCCCTCATCCTATTATGACGTCCTATTACCTTAATTGACCAATCTACCAGGACTGGGAGCAAAGATATGGTAGTTTTGGCTGCAGGGCACTGAAGAAACCAAGGCATGAACCCTGGTGTGGTCATTGACCCCAAGCAACCATGTCTTCTCTGATGTTGTTATGTGCATCAGCTGGATGAATCTGCCATAGGCAGAGCTGCACCTTCATTTTTTGGCATAGCTACAGGCTTTAAAGTCTCTCTATGTATGATGAGCTACTATTTGGCCAGCACTTAAAAAAACTGGAGAAGCTGAGTATTGTAGCTAATTAAATGAGCCAGAAGGACACAAAGAATGTTTGAAACAGAAGAGAAAACAAACAAAGTCTTGGCGAGCATTCAAAGGCAAGGCAGAATGGCTGCAATTTGCCGCTCAACAGGCAGAGAAGCTCCTGAAGGCTTACGGAAACGTGGGCAAAGGGAGTTGCCTCTGGGAAGACCTCGCCGTGAAGGGCTCACATGATGCGAGGCGGGGTTTGGAGCCAAAGCCGCCCCATCTGCCCCACCCTGGGACCTGGGCCCAAGAATGACCCAAAACACCTCATTCAGCACGGCGGGGAGAGCTGTCAGCCAGGAGACCGAGACCTGCCCACGACTTCCAGGTAGGAGCTCGCTTCGCGCAGCACGTCTCTTGTTGCCTTGCCTCATGCTGCCTCGCAGTCGCTGCTGCAGACGTGCAGGAGGAGAGGCTCCTGGTGCCCTCAAGAAGACGCAGTTTCTTGCTTCTCTGAGCACATACCACATCAAGAGCTTCTACCTATGTATTAGGTCTCTTCTCTCTCTTTTCCTCAGCTACTGGCATTTGAAAATCTTGGCATATGTGTGCTAAGGTGATAAACTGGTTTTATTTCCCTTCTCCTGGTATTGCTGTCATGAAAAATAGAGGAAAGCAGGATACCCCCCGACCTGACAGAGCAACCTACGTGCTGCTGTGGCATGTACATTCACTTTCTTTACAAATGCCTGCAAAATAGAGAGTGGCAAGGAGCTTCTTGAAATGGTTATGAATCATTGAACTTAACTGGCACCCACCCAGGCCCCCACATGGGAGAAGAGGAGCTTTTTCTAAGCCCTTCCCACATTCTTGTGCAAATAGAAGGGATGAATGATCACCATCCCCAACGCCAGACAGTTTTCTGGGCCAAATTCATACACAAGTCTAAGAAAGCCAAGGGGAACTGAAACTGGTGTAGCTCTCCCTTCCTTCCGCTTCTTGTGATGACTGTATTTCATATGTTCAGATCCTCCTGGGATTGCTTAGGCTGACTTTGTGTAATTATTTTCATCCATGGATTAAACAGGCCAAATATGTAAGCTGGATCTCAGCCTGCTGAGATCTTATTTTACACCATATTTTGTCCCTCTGGCATATACGTTAGACAGCAGCAGATTGGATTTAAGTAGTTTTTTCAGAATAAAAGTCTGTCTTTGCTTGAGAGCGTTAATTTTCTAGTATTTCTTGCTGCTCTACCTTGTACGGATACTTCAAAGGATCATGGAAAAGTCCTAAACCAGGCATCTACCAATGCTGGCTCTCGGTAAATGCTGTCTGACACCCCTCCAGACTTAGAGCATGCACAGATTTCTCAGCCTCGAGGTTAGGTGTGGCTCGGTGCAAAAGCCTGTAACTGCAAAATCATTTCTACCAACTGCTCTTGTCCTTCATTGCTTGTGATCACTGATGAGATGTGCAGATTCATGGATGCGCCTAAACCTGGGGGATATCTCTACTTTCAGATTAAATAGAGAATAGTTTGATTGAATTTAAAGACAAAAGGATTGAAGGTTGTGGGACCCCCAGGAAGGAGCTTTGAAATCAGCTTTTAGTTACCATATTGGATGCCAATAGTTACAGGGGGAAGGGTGGACTTTCAGTGTATCATGCTATGGGAATTCCTGAGTCCATCCTGCATGGAGTATTTATGCGTTATGAAACGTTTGATGTGTTCCATCTGCCAGCAGGTCAGGGTCAACAGGTACAGTTAAAATTAAAAGCAATATTTTTGATGTACACCACCTTTCTTTCTGGTGGCAAAGTGCCACTTAAAAGCTTAAGTCTTTCATGGTAGAAAATTATTTGCTCTGCAGCCAGAGATTTCCAGGCTTTCCACAGAAATAATGGTAGTTTTGAAATTTACAGCTGTGAGTCCTTTGTATATTGGTCTTTCTTAACTCTTGCTCTGAGAATTTGAGGTCTAAAATGGGAATTGTGGTGTTTGCCCATCGCTGGAGACACCTTGGTTAGAAAAATCTTACTGTCTAATTTCTACTTTTTATTTATTAATACATGCTCAAAGTCTTCCTCTAGAGTCTTCCCTATGAACCTATGTGCTAGAGGATTTGTGAAATGCAGTTGTTATGGTCAGAAAATGCACAAGGGGCAAATCCTAGCTACACACCTGAGAGAACTGTTTCCCACTGGACCCATCTCTCCAAGACTTCCTTCCTCCTTCCTCCACACAGTAAATTCCAGCTTCTTCTGCACTGCTGGCATCTGTCTCCAAGAACTCAGGAGGTTTCCACCATGCCTCTTGTTCAGTACAGGTTGAAGATGTGCTCTCCTTGGCCAGGCCTTGGCTAGGTCCGACCTGTACCCAGCCTAATCCCTCCAGCTGGTATTGTAGTGATGCCTGCCCTAGTTTTTGCTCCTCTCTCCATATCTACAATCTGTAGGGCTGGTCCCAAGCAGGGCCTGATGTGATGCCACCCCCTTCCTGACCCAAGAGATGAATGTTCCCAGTAGGGACATGTTCTGTCAGAAATAGAAATTTTAAGAGGGAACAAATAGGGCCACTGAACTAAGTTGAGTAGCTAAGAAAATCTTGGAGGGGTAGGGAAGGAAGGGCTGCTTCAGGGTCCTGCCTTTCTCATGCTGACTTTATCAGGAGCGCATACCCAGTGGTCTCACCATTCTGGCTCTGGCACTTTTCTCCAGCTCTGCCTATTGCCTGCTCAGTCTGGTCTTCATAAAGTGACTGTTTCTTAAATTCATGGGCGGTCTTGCTGGTAAAGCTCTAGGTAACGTTTGCCAGGGTGACATTTTCCTTTTTGCAGATCACTGGATGATGACTGTGGGCCTTAAGCTGCTGATTCCTAAACCTGTTCTGGTTCGTAGGCACCCCAGGGGCTGTTCTGCAGTGCTGCTCTGTGTCATTACTTGTTCCCTTCTTAACAAGCAAAAGCTCCTCCAGATTGAACAAGTGTAAATGAAGAAAATGAAAGATTAATGCTGTACCTGAAACTATTCTCTTTTCCAAGCTGTCTTTTAAGGTCTCTCTAAGGCTTGTCTTCAGTGCCATTGCCCAGGACCAATTCATCCATGCCCTTGCTCCTCTGTCTCACAACCCTTGGTCCTCCTCTCTCTCAGTTTATTCGAAAGTTAAGTGAGCGCTACAGAGTGCAAATCAATCTTCAAAGCTGTTGCTGGCATCTGCACTCTCCCTCCTTCCTCCAAATCAGAGCAGGGAGTTAGATTTGCAGCTTGGTTGAGATTTAGGCATTTGTGCGGCTGTAAATAAAACATTGTTCAAACTTGTCTGCGATATCCACGGTTGTCTTGATTTGCTGATTTTGCACTAGGCTCATGCTGCTCTTTAAAAGTGAGTTGACTGCCCTGTCTCATCTCTTCCTGGATAGTATGACTCACATTAGAAACCTCCTCATGGGTTTCTAATAACTTTATTATGGGGTGTGCGCATACAACATCTTTTTGATGGTCTCAGGGTTGGTGAGATGTGGCTAGATTTTCACAGAGACCACACATGATATGATCATAAAACTGACTAATTGGGCATTTGAGATGTTTCACTCCTTCATTCCTTTGCCAATATTAAAGTTTCAGGTTGTTGCTTGGGGACTTCCCATTACCTCCAAAAGCTTCTGGTGCTCTGTGGTGCTTGATCCGTTTGGAAATGGCGGTGGTTAATGGGTCCTTCATTTCTCTCTGAAGGATCTTTAAGAAAGGAATAAAATTCAAAATCCAGGAGAGGAAATTTGTTCTTTCCCACAGAGAAAAAATCCATTTCTCTTTGAGTGAGAATTTTATATCTAACTATAAACAGTGTTTTATTTGCTTTTCCCTGTTGAAATTTCGCTGTTCAGGATAAGGATGAGAGAGCCTTTTTATCAAAGAGTGAGAGGGTATTTGGGAAAGAGACTCTACAGCCTTTCTGCTGTGATTCCTTGGCAAAACAGAAATAGTCCAAAGCAGGGAAAGAATAGTCCTAGGCCACAGCATTACGGATGTGTTTCCAGAATCAGTCTTAGAGCTGAAAACGCTGAAAGCAAGGCGAGGAGAAAGCTGTCTCTGAGGGGGTCATGCTGGAAATGCTGAGCACCCGAGGTGAGGTGCTCAGTACCCCCAGCTCCATCCTGCAGCTCAGCAGGAGGCAAAGTGGTGATATTCGTGTTTCTTACTGAACCCCTCCAATGAGAAGGGCTCAGAAAAAAAGAGTGAATGAGAAAACCTCTGCACTCGGCATAACTGAAGATGAGAGGAGGAGGGAACACAAGACAGTCATATCAAATCTGGTTAATTAGCGGGTTTATGGTTTTGGTTTTATGTGCAAGGCAAAATCTGTGCAGCTCTCTTATCATCATATTCGTGTACCTCCCTCTGCCATCAGCGAGAGCATGATGCACAGGGTCCACGTGCCATTGTTACTCATGCATTTTTCAGGGCTGGAAGACAAATATTGTTAATGAGCTAAATTATTAGGCCCTGTAGCTGTACTTAATTCTAGACAACTACAGACCTACACCCAGCGAGGCCCATTTTCCACACAGCATGAATCACTTGCTCAGTTTCTGTGCTCACTAGTTTCACATTTTAATTTTCCATTCCTCTGGCTTTCCTCATGCAGATGAATAATGGACCATTTATAATACATCAACAATATCAGAGCATACGATTATGGCTCCGGTCTGTGTAATCCCTTCAGACAGTTCGCAGAGCACGAGAGCCTGTCGTGCAAAGCCACATCCTATTTCCACAAAGAAAACCGAAGGGGATGCCAGCCTGGCAGCTTCTCCCCTCTGCCACTTGAAATAACTCTCAGGAGCTGAGTCATGAAGCGGAGCCCAGAACAACGGGCGATCCCTTTAACCCAGGGACAATAATCAGCTGTGCTAACAATTACAGATGGAAATGGGCTTCAGGAAGTAGTTCATCATAAGACATGCTGAACCCTTCTATTGCTGTAAATAAAAGCCTGGGTAAACTTTCTTTGAATCCAACTAAATAAGGCTGTGTGATCGAGCTTTATTCTCTTGCACTAGGGGATGAGCCTGCTCCTGCTGCACGTAGCTGTGAGGACTCCGGTGGGTCATAGAACCTGGGTTGGAAGGGACCTTTCAGATTGTCAAGTCCAACCATCAGCCTAACTCTGACAAAAGCCATCACTAAACCATATCTCTAAGTGCTATGTCTACCCATCTTTTAAATACCTACAGAGATGGTGCCTCAACTGCTTCTCTGGGCAGCCTGTTGCAGTGCTTAATAACCCTTCCAGTGTAAATTCTTTTCGTAATATCCAGTCTAAACCTCCCCTGGCACAACTTGAGGCCATTTCCTCTTGTCCTATCACCTGTTTCTTGGGAGAAGAGACCAACCCCCACCTCGCAGACTCCTTGGCAGCCCTGAGGACTGAGCCCATGCTGTTTGCCCAGGGTGCTGCAGGACCTGTGCTGTGTACCGGCACGTTCAGCATCCTTATCCTTCACCCATACTGCTTTAAGAATAACGTGCTTCTCTTCATGCATCCCAAGACCTTCATTAAGGACTAACAGATCAGACTTAAGCGTGTGGCAGATGCTAATTGCAGTTCTGCTCTTCTGTTTCCTTATCACACCTTTTCCTCTGTCGTGTGTTTGTTGCGTGTTTGGAATAGGAATAGTTTCCTGAAACCAGGATTTTGATTTTGGAAATCTGTAAGGTCAGTGCCACTTAACTGAATCCCTCTATAGATAGGATGCAGTCAGCAGGAGAAGGCGATGTGTCTATTTAGAGTGAAGTGGGAAGCCTTCACAGAGCTGCTTGTGAGTTGTCACATGCGTTTGTTGCCTGAGTCACCGGCATTACTCAGAAATATTGGAAGGAGTGCAGCATGTGGGTCTGCCCGGGCAGGAGCCTGGTCCATGCAGGATCCTGCAGCTGCCAGTGGGGCTTGGAGAGAGCTCGGGACTGTGAGTGGGAAGGATCACCTAAGCAATGCCAGAAGGAGCACTACATTTTAGTTCCTCAAGCAAGAACTTAGCAGCAGCTAGAAAATACTTTAAAAAAAAAAATCCCCAATAACATCTGTCTTACCCATTTATCCACAGGGATACTTATTTTAAATAAGAAACTTTTAAGGACACTTTTTCCCATTTTTTAAAAAGAAAGGTGTTTAAACAAAGCTAACATAATTAAGCTGACCAAGCATGAGGTAGAAAACAGCAAAGCTACATCCCCTCTCCCTTCTTTTTTGCTGTTCTATATTTTCATTGGTCAATCTAGGTACTTCTTGGGATTCTTTTAATTAATAGCATTATTTTAGATAATTTATTATTAGAAGAAAAAGATAAAGAAAAAGGTAAACTGTCAGTACTTCTTGATTTAGCTTTCCAAATACTTTAATGAACACTGTGGAAAAATCTTTAAAACCCAGTTCCCCTCCTACTCTCCAATACTTCCAAACCCCCCTTTTTTAGGAAAAGGAAAACTGAAATACTTTTCTCAACAAGCAAAGAAAGACCGAAAACACATGCATTCGTGTGAGATAACAGATTGTAGACGGACAGAGCTCACTGCTGACAGTGTTCCATTTGCTGTGCTCCCAGAAAAAGTGCTCCTCTCTGCTCCTGATCCCCCTTTCAGCCTCTGCAGTTTTTCTTTCCAGCCTGCGTTCACAGAGCTTGCATCAGAAACTGAGAGCACTTCTGCTGTCAAAACTCCAGAGTATATATAATGTCTTCTCTTAAAAAAAAAGTGAGTTATTTGCTCTCATTTCATTGATTCCTATCTAAGGGCAAGTGCAGCCAGCACCAACATAGCACCGTGTGCTGTGCAAGACTGAACAGCAACTTTGTTTACCATTAGCATCATTATCAAATTAGGAGGAATTAATTATTACACATTGGGTTTGTTTGTTCAACCAGGTGGTTAGCAGCTGAACTCAAGGACATTAGCGCAGTGATGGGTAAAGTTTTTTGCAGTGTGTCACTGGTACCGGAGCCCCTTCCTTCTCTCCGCTTCACACACAAACGCTGCCTTGCTACTGAGTACTTCATCAGAACATGAAGAAATCCCGTTCATATTGATCAAGCTCATTTTCTCTGCCAGCAGCATCAAATACAGTTTAGATTAATTTTCTGGATGTGTATCAAGGAATTGGGTGGCTTCAGTTCTAACCATCAGTAATATTTCACTCCCCTCCGGCCCTGGCCCGCTGAAAGGCAGGATGAAGTATTTCTTGCCCCTGACTGAGGACGGTTCCTGTTGTTCCCTCTCCTGTTCAGAGGGACAAAGTTGGTAATAAAGCATTAAAGGGCTCAACCTTGCTCCCATTACAGCTGAAGGCGAAACTTCAGCTGATTTCAGTGACAGCAAATAGGGGATGAAAAGGCCTGAATCTATAAAGCACCACGATGATAAGGTGCACACGCCAAGACCCTTAATGCCCAAAGATTTCATTGCAACTTTGAGGGTGCTGAGAACTGCACAGGATGAAGCCACAGATGCGTTGTGGAAGGAGCAGTCTTTTTCTTACTCCCTCTTGGCTGTTGTTTCCCACAGGTTTCCTTTCTGGGGCACCAGCGAGCCAATACAGCCGAGTAAACTGAAGTGCAGAAGTCAGATAACTAGGCAGATTATCTGATTTTATTTACCCTGTACTTCTGGGTTTTCCCTTTCCTAGGGAAGGCTTATGTGTAATAGGATGTAGGGCTTTGAGGTGAATTTCATGTCATTGCAAAATCAGTCTCAGCTCTGTAAGGAAGCAGGAGACCTCGCAGCCCCAGATGGAATTAACCAAATGTATTTCCATCTCTCGTGGATGTTGTTTACACAGCGCAAGCCAGTCCAGAGTGGTGAATGATATATTCAAAACAAGGTCCTCTAACATTTGGATCCACCCCATCACTCGCCTTAACAGATACTTGATACTGATCAAGTGACTCACTTCATTAAGAAATAAACCCTGCTGTGTTGCCGACCTCCGACAGCAAACAGTGAGCCCCATTGTCATCTGCTGAGTCCCTTCTCTGTCCCAGCCCACACGCCTTGAAGATGCACACCGAGTCACGGGCTCAGCAGCAGCACTGACCCTGTTTTTCCACGGTGGTGTGTGCCAGCCGCCGGCACACAGCAAACCCCTGTGCGCGTGAAACACCCTCCTTTATTCCCCAGCCTCCCCGCGTGCCTCTGCAATGGAGGGGCAAAACAGGGCGATCATTCACGACCTGGATATTAGCAAGAGGGGAGCTGGTGCTTGGTTTTTCCCAGTTTGAAGGAGTTCTTCCTGGTTTTCCTGTTCACTTTGGCTTCTTGCTTGTGCTCAATGGCAGCGTCTGCCAGCTTATGCCCACAGAGCAGGGCACGGTATCGGCCATAGGTAATCCGATAACAGATGGTGCGCAAGATGCGTGCAAACCTTAAAGCAGGCTCAAAAAGAAGTAAATGTAAGAAATATACCCCTGTGCCCAGAGCCACTGCTGGCAAATAGCCCTTTTCGGAGTGAGGCTGCATGGGTACAGCTGGGTTCCTGTTTGAATATTTACACCCCTTCCACCGCTGAGGGCATGTTTCACTGGGACCCCGGAGCCAGAGGAAAGGGATTATTTCAGTGCAGTTCCCAGTTATTTCTTTATCTGCTCCACTTCACCAAATGTACTAATCAGTGCTGAATCACTAAATGCCATGGGAGCCCCAGGGCACATAGTGAGATCATCTGCCAGTACTTTTTTATTTTAAGATTTTTGTTTAAGAACTGGTTTTAAGGCTTTGGGGAAAAAAAGAAACACAAGGGAGGGTTCACTGCGAATCATTTCCACAGCTGGAAATAGACTTTGTCATGAGCCCTGACCATACAAGCCCCCACAAAAAGCAAAAGTTTATACCCCTCCATACAGTCACTGGTAAAAAGGAAAAGAGCCCAAAAAAAAATCATAGTGAAGCAGTCAAAATGTGTTTTGTAATAACAACTGAAAACTTTTGCTTTTTACAATGGCATCTGAGCTACTACATGAAATGTCTATATTTTCCTTTTATCAGTGTCTGCTTTTTATATAAGATCTAGAAACCTCAGTGGCAACATCCTTCAACCTCCAATTTGATAGATAAAAGTGTCTCGATCAAATACAACAAATGACCCACAAAGATTTTTGAAAGTACTTTGTCTTCAGAAAGATCCAACTCAATAGACAGTCGCTCAAAAATACAGAGCTTGGGAATGCTTTATTCACAGGTGGGCAGTTTCTAAGTTTTATTTCCCTGGATTTCCAAACTGAAGAAAAATGACTGACTTGGTGATAACTAGAAGTACTGAAACTGTGGCAGAAGAGCTTTAGGCAGCAAAATGACGCTGAGAAACAGAATTAATTTAGTTCAAATCATTAATTTGTCAGATAGTTGAGCATTACCATCTAGTACAATCAGGTTATTGGTGGTTAATTAACACCTATGTTTCCAGCTTGAAAAGATGCTTTTGTAATCATGGTGTCAGCTGTTTCTCACTAATACTCACTTTTCAGGGAGGCGTGTGGTTCTGCTTTCTGCCCAGTATCATAGCTTTTGAAATAGTAAAATAATAAAGGTCAGCCAGCTCTGAACTCCGGTTGAGCAGGGAATTAAAAACAACAGAGAGAAGGGAATGCGATTGATGGGGGGGAACAAGGAGTAAATATTAACTTTGAATTAAAGCCCTCCACAGCACACAGTCTGGAGACGGATCTCTGCTGGCAGAGGAGGAGGAGGAGGATGTTGATGGTTAGGTGGCCCAGCAGACCAGGGTGGCGAGGAGCCCTGCGGGCGATGGCTCTGCTCTGAAGGAGCTCATGTGCAGCGGATGGGGCAGGAAGGCAGCAACTCCACAAGGACCATGGCTTTTTTGCAATTCCTGTATGGGCTTTGCTAATTATAGCCGTTTTCCCCCAGGTCCGTGGCCATGGCTGCGTTGCCCCTTGGTCTGGCTGGCTCCTTTTTTCTGGTTCATTCTTTCCGGGCTATTTTGGTTGCAGAAAGTCAATGCCAGCTCTGTCAAGGCCAGTGGAAACGTGTTTGGGGGACAAAGGGAGATGGAGCATGTGCCCCAGGACAAAGTAAAAGAAACTGTCCCAAGTGAATTAGTTTCCTTTTTCTTCTCCTCCTGTTAGTGAAAGGATTGGTTTTGGAACCGTCTCATTTTGTTTCATTTCTAAATAATGCTTTCTCTGTTGTTGGTGGGGTTTTTTATTTATGCTGGTTGTGGGTCAGTGTTTTTTAGCTTCCTTTCTTTTTTTTTTTTCATCAGCAATATTAACCACTGAAGTGAAAAAATATGTATTTTGGAATCCCGGAAGAGAATATTTGACTTTCTGAAAATACACAACTCTTCCCTGGGTTTGTTTGGGCTATTTTCTCTTGAGTTTGGCTTTTACTACTCCATCCCTGGATACTGCAGAGTTGACATTTGTTTATCTTCACAAAGGAGAAGCCTATTACTACACGAAATACTAGCAGTTGCAGCTTGCTGTCAGTGCAGCGTGCACGCGGTGTTGGTAGAACCCACCAAGAGCAGGTAGACACTGGAGCCTCTTTTGAGTGAATTCTCAGATGAAAAGGTTATAAAGAACACAAGACTAATCTATTTGGAGGACAGATTCCCATTAGCTTACAAGATATGTGAATGACACCCATTCACGTTTTTAGGGGGGAATTCATGAGAATCAACTAACTTCAGAATGAGGCCTTTGAGTGCTACACCAAGGCTTCTTAAAAGAGGCAGTGATGAAAGCTCATTTCCATACCTGGCTCTCTCTCTGTTTATGAGGTTATACACCTACCTGCAGCTGGAAGAGTTTTATGCAAAAAAAGGTTGAAGCAAATCAGTCATATTAATGGTTTATATACTGCAAAAGAGAAGAAATTCAGAGTAAGTTTCTGTGGCTGGCTAACATACATTTTTAGCTCAAACTAAATGATTGTAAAATATGTAAATATATACATTTCCATGTCTTAAAAAAATGTGGGGTCATGTGAGACAAAGTATAGGAGATGTCTGTAAATTGGTGATAAATGATTATCTTCCTGTAGGCTTGATCTGAGAGTTGGTGGCCAGATCCCTCTACAGCTGTCTATTCATTCCTCTCGTTGCTAGTACAACAATCAGTTCCACCTACTCCTCTACATCCTCTGTTCACCCTGATCTTGGCTTTCCCTTAATTTTTCTTTCTTTTGTGGTTCCTCCTCTTGACAGCCCATTTTTCTTTAAGCTGGAGGCTTTCAATTTTTTCACTCCTTTCTGAATTGTGCTGATAAGTTCACTTTCTGTAGCTGGTGTTCTCTGTTACACAGTCTTATCTCCATATGGAAGCTTGTGGCCTCATATTTTTCCCCCAAACATCTAAAGATTCATAAATGCTAAAAAGGAAAAAGAATAGAAGTTATCACCCTTGCATCCTCTATAATAAACTAGAGGAATTTCTGTTTCAGAGCATACTTTACTATAATCTCAGTGAACATTTTGCCTCTCTCTCTTTCGACCAAAGAAAACAAACAAAAAAAATCCCATTGTTTTTAATCTCATTTCTCAATTACTAGTAAAGCAGCACACCCTTATGCGGGCCTAACATCAATCCTTTCACGGGTCAGGGTGTGAATTACACTAATAAAAGAAAGCTTGTGTCATTTGGTTGTGTGTTCTCAGCCTTACCTGTGAACCGAGTAAAGAAAACAAAGTTGTAATATAGGGAGGTGGGAAATGAGGTTAGAGGTGGGATAGAGAAATGTGAGATACAATGGTGCTCCCTGGCAAGGCAACAGAGCAGACAGGAACTTTCAATATTGCCTCAACATAATCCAAAGAGTTTCTCTTTTAATATTTAGACATCTATCAAGAAGAGTAAACACAAGGGCTGTTTGGAGTATGCCCATTGAATAAGACATAGCTGTTGTGCTGGAATCATTGGGAGAATTGGAAATTATCGGCTTGGTAGCATATTTTTAATAGCTTGGTAGACATGCAGTTGATTCAATAAATATTTAAAAATAAACCAAGTGAGCATTATGCATTCATGTCCGTCAAATAACATGAAAATAATTTGATAGCCACAGAATTCCACCATGCTGTCTGAGAAGAGGGATGATTTTAGGCTTGAAGTTATGTGGGGGTGAATCTCCACCGTAGGAGTTGCACTCACTGGAGTTACAGCAGGGCACTGCTCAGACGTGTGGCCTGACATGTTCAGTTCTGAGGTGAAACTGGGAAAAAGCCAGCCACAATGAACGTAGATTTCCCAACGCCTTGAAAAAGAGTATTGTCATTTCTTCCAGGTTTATGGAAAAACAGTTGGCTTCCCTCAATTTAGCCAGGGTTTTGTCTCATGTGGGCTTTAAAAATTCTTAAAAGATTGAAACAACGCCCATCAATATATTCAGCAAAGACAGATGAAATAAAACGTTGAATGGTGATTGAGCACTTGCACCTCTGGCTCTGGAGGTAGGAGCCAGATTTCAGCATCCAAATGAGCTGTCTCTGTGTCAAACCATGATGTCAGGTTGGGCTTTTTGTTTTGCATGCCTGTTTCTAAATATATATGTTGTTTGTCAGGATGATGTTGGAAGATGGTTTGGAAAGGCTTGACGTTGGTATAGTCCCAAGGACTGGGCATAGAAATGGGGACAGCAGCAGAGCAAGCCAAAAATTAGCTATTAGAGGGTGTTGCTGCCTTTCCCAGCCATCTCAGCAGCCATTGCTGCTGAACCACATCTCAGGAGGCTTTTATTGTTTCTGGTCGCCTCCATCCTTGTGGCAGCTGTGGCAGGTCTTGCTTGAAACGTGTCGTGTTGGAAAGTGTCGCGTCCCCTGTGCTGACACGGTCCCAACACCTCGTCTGCCTCCTTCGCTGACACACCTCCCTGCGTTGGCTACGGCCAATGTATTTTTTCTTTCTTGGTGTGGATGCCACGCTCACAAGAAGGGGGAGGTTGTGTATGAACTGCATAGTGCCTCACATAACATTGATATTAATTATGTATGAATATATATAATATATAATTATATATGTTTTGTATATCTACACAATATAAAAATGCAACGCAATAAAAATGCACATTTTATGATCCACTATTCAGTTCATATGCAGGCAAAATGTGTATTAATTAGGTAAGATTACATATAGTATTTCTAAGTTATGCTGTATAGGTCATCTTATATAATTAATATATAGTATATGATTAGATATAATAGTATGCGCCAATTATACAAAAAAAATTTACAGAATTGTCTTTAATATAAATACTGGGTTCTGTTAAGACCCAGTTTTCACAAATGCCTGTGCTGAGTATCCACAGAGGTGGAAGCAGAGCTGCACACTCAGTTTGCCCAGACAAATTTCCACGCGCCCTTTGTAGAAATGGTGTGTGCCCATTCCAAAGCTGGGTCCAGAAATCCGACATCTACAGAGCCTCAGATACTGAAACATACTGAGAGCCAATAGCATAAAAATCCCCAGCACAACGTGTGCCCTGACACAAGATGAGGCTGCTCTGCAAGCACAGAGGTTTTCCTCCAGCTGGCGTGGTTTTTTACCTGTTCATGTCCTGCTCTGGCGCGTTGGCAAAGCAGCCAGAGCGATTACGGGACACTCCCAGGGCTCCTTAGGTGTTGTTTGCATTTTTGCACCCTCTCTCACTTCACGCCTATTTGACAGCATGCAAAGAGCAGCCAAATACTGCTGTGAAACAAGGAAGCCCCAGCTGAAATCTGTTGCTGTGATTTTTTAAAGCTTTAAAGGAGGAGGAATCTGAGGATCAGTGGAATTCCAGAGAGAAGGAGGAAGCAACAGTATTACAAATTTCTTTCCTTTGTAGGGGGTGGAGAAATAGAAGCAGGTGAGAGGAGGGGGCTGGGAATTTTAATAAATCCATTTCTGCTGGCGCTAGGCAGCTTTCCGCGTGTGTTAGTATCCAGACATGCCGCAAAGGCAGCACTAAGCACACCGGCACTCCCACACCGCGAGCCATGATAACGCTTCATTTGGTTTAAGGTCTGTCAGCTCAGCGTTCAGGGTTTTTTTCAGAAAGAATTAAACACATGACTAAAAATGACAAGGAAAAATGAATTTAAAGAGGACACTAGGACAGCCTTGAAACCCGTTTGAAGCACGCTGTTGTGACAGACTGCATCCTGCGTGTGTGCACGCTTGCATGAGAGTTTACTAATACAGATAATGTTAATTACCCACTTCTGTCCTGAAGCAAGGCTGGGAATGAATTTCAGGAAAAGAGATGTTTGTTTTGCGCGGGCGCCCACATCCCCTGTACTTTCAGTCCCGAGGAAATTGCCCCGTATCTCCACCCTGTGTCCACTCGTGCCTGTAGCTGTAGGCAGTAAGCAGGGAGAAGACGACACGGAGCTTACGGAAACCCACATACCCCCTGTTCCTCCACGTCCCCCAGCATGGAAAGCCTGACCAGCAACAAGCCCAGGGTCTATCCGCTGCTCCTGCCTCAGCTGAAGCTGTACAGCTGTTGCCTTAGGAGAGAGAGGGATTGGATTTCACAGGCTGTGTAATCTGCGACAGCGCTCTTTGGCTTGGGGATAGCAACAAGCCTCACCCAGGCTCAGCCACCCCCTTTCTGCCCGTAGAGGAACGCCCCGGTCGACATAGAAGGAAAATTGTTTGCTGAATTTCTGCACAGCCCTCCTTCCAATTGCTGGCGAGAGAGGGGGAGTGTGAAAGTAGAGAGAGTTTAAGGCAGGCTCTGCACTGGTGTTCTGGGCTATTTCAACTTCGGGGCAACTTTAGAGAACTTCAGTTATTTTTGGTAAGTTTTGTTTGTTTTTTTTTAAACAAACCCCTCTCTCTCTTTCTTTCTTTTTAATCTCTGATGCAGATTGCTCAAGTTTGCAGTAGATGATGGGCTTTTTAAATTGCAAAGAGATGTGGGCGTGCATATGTCGCGTCCTTTGATACAGAAACTGGACATTCGGATTATAAAGACCTAATGTTCCCAGCCGCTGTACTTGATAAGTGAAACCTGAAGACGCTGCGTGTTGGGTGATACCGCTGGGGACAAGTATGGCCAGAACTTCAGCCAAGGTGCATCCCACCTGGCGTAAAGCTTTGTCTCTTTCCCGCGTGTGGGAAGAAGTGAGATCAGGGATGAATGAATGTGTTCAACCTGCTAAAAAGTTTCTGATCTAGGTTTTTAATGCAGGGGTTTCGAGCTTGTGCACTAAGCCTCCCAAAGCTTTCCGAGGGATGTTGGTTCTCAGTCCTATACACACCCCTCCATTCAGTAATCTCCATTCCAGATCACACGCGTTGTTTTTCCTGCTCCCTCTGTCTGTATACTTAACCCATCGTCGATCTCAAAGATAGTAAAACTCTTTCTCGTAGTGCAAAGAGCCATAGTCCCAGTTGTTGCAAAGAATTGCAAGGTGCAAGTTGCAATGTACTTATAGTGAAGTTGGTTTGTGATGAATATGAATTTCCCCATAGATATGTTTGGATTTTTATAGTTTCTGCACTTCTACAAGAGGAATTCTATTTGTGTTGATATTATATCTCAGGAGATACCATTTGCAATACATGTATCATAATATACTGACTTGGCGCTAGGATCTCTGTATGTTAGTGGTATTTGAGACTAAGATTAACCTTGAAGCGTTTAATAAACAGATCCATAACCTTGTCAGTAGAAGCAGGATGCTGTATGTGTTCACTGCGAAGCTGCTGAGGCTAGTTCACAAAATGCTAGGAACTTTTTTCTGTCCACCTGTCCAGGTTCTTTGCCCCATCCACATACTTTAGTATGTTTCTGAACACATGAATACAGATGATCAGGATTTGTATCTGTAGCTACCTGTAGAAAGAATGAAAAGCACATTTTCTTAAACCTTTAATAGAAAAGAGAAAAAGCATTACTCACATGAGAAAACACCAAAAGTCTACCCCTCTTCAACAAAAATACCAATTTTTCTTTATAATTTATGTAAGAAGAAACACAGAAAGTTGAAAGGTGCCTCTTAAGAGATACAGTACTTAGTTTACCATCACCTGTTGCATGTACGAGGGAAAAGTGTTAAGTATTGCCTTGCTATATCCTTACTATAATAATGAACACCTATAAGAAATTTTGCAGATCCAAGCAAATTAGAGGAAGAGCAGCTTACGACAGTTAATTTTCTTCCAAAGTCTATCCTAACATAGGTCAAAAGTCCAGGACAAAAAAGTTTCAGATGTTTAACAGCACAGGAAAACATATCACCTCTCAGAATTTATTGGTTTTTATTAGCTATATTTAAAAATGATAAGTGTGACTGGAACTTTTAATTGCAGTAACTCTATAACAATGGAGTTAACAATAACTCTCCAGCAATAAACTGAACACTATAAATCTGCTCGAGGCACTCTGCAGTGCTGACATGTTCCAGGATGGCTGTAGCTTTTCTGTCGAAGCATGTAGATTTGTTAGCTAAAATCGCATTTTACTATCTTTGGTGTGGCACTCTCGTAAAGTAAACTTTGCTATTAGATTACGAGGCTTGTGTAAATCTCCGACTGAAGTCGGTTTGACTCTAGTCAGTGCTCGTAAGCAATCCATCGCGGATGGCTGCCTTCCAACCTCCTCAGCAGCGGGTGTTAGCGTCTTTTCAGTCAGACGGGGCAGTAGTAACTTCTAGCACTGGTTTGCCAGGGATTTGGAGATGGCGCGTGTTTTCTGCTTTTAATTGTCTTGGACGCTCAATCTGTATTCACAACTATGAGGTCAACGTGCCTCTATTCACTTTTGGCTGTACTTGAAGCTCATCGCTGAAAGAAAACCCAACAGTCTGTTAGTAGAGGGTCAGGGGAATAGCTGTGATCTGAGTTAACCTCCTCTTGACTGCAGTGGGATCAGTGCCCCGTGCTCGGTGAGAAGAGGCCGGGCTCAGAGGCACCCTTCTGCGGGAAGCCACGCTGGGAACTTCACTGCCACTTCACTTAACTTTGTCATTGTGAGCGGAAGAAGTAGAATATACACCACTTGGATCTTCCTGGACTATCACGTCTTCTGTGAAGCCACAGGAATGTATGTTCCCTGGGTTTGAACCTCTAAGGATGCATAGAGATTTGGGGTTTTTTTCCTTGAATTTTCTACTAGGGCAAAGAAGTCAGTTCATCCTATGCAAGTGTAAAACACTGAGGGATTTAAGTGAGATTTTTTCAGGATGCCTCACATCAGGACACCTAAAAAATCAGAATATAAGGCATTGTATTTAAAAGGTGTGAAAGTTACTGGCTTACATTATGAGTTGAGTAAATAGATTCAATCTATTTTTTACATCTATCTATTTTTGCATTCCATAGTGACCCTCACATCAGGGAGCAGCAAAATATGCACTGGCAAAATCAAGGTTTCCCCCTCTGGAAAAGCATCTCTGTTTCTGGGCTCCATGTTGACAGTTCAATCCAAACCATGACGGCTGCGAAAGGCCTCAATGTTAGCCCTGCTCTGCACGAGGAGGGGACCTGGCTCTTCGCCGGCACAGGAAGATTGAGCAAGGGCGAGCTTTTGCTTTCAGGCAGTTTGACATGTCCCTGAGCCCTAGTGCGCTCAAAAACTGTTTTCCTGACAACATCATCTAACAACTGCTACCTTTCCAGCTTCCCTGAGCTGTAACCTCCAATCTGCCAAGCAGGCTTTTCCCACCGAAGCCAAGTGGTGGAGCAGCATCAAGCGATGTAAGGGATTCAGCTCCTGTCGGAGATAAGGTTAAAGCCTACCAAGACTAGGTTGCCACCTCTCCACATGCAACAGAAATAAAGACAATATTCTTGTGGCAAGAAAGATCCTTTGGGTGACCCACAGCTGTGCCTAGCCCCGGTGTGGGAGGATTACAGCTGCACCCAGGGAAACTTGCTAAATCCACATGTTTGCACATCTCACTCCGGATTTTAAAGCCAAGGCTGGAATTCATTATTTTATATTGGAAAACAAAACTTCAGGCTAGGAGGAGGCCTTTCACATACTAAATACTTCCTACCAACATGTTTACTTCCTGAAAAGAGAGCAGAGGCAGCCAAATACCTGGAAGTAGCTGCTGACTTATTGCAGAAGATGGGTCTATAGTTTTCTATCCAAAAAGGGGAGCCCATGGGTTCACCATCAAAACCTGACCAAACATGTAGTCCAGAGTGACTGGAGCATGTCAACATATTTTAAGGTTATTATGGCATGTAAGTAATAAATAAGCCAAGGTAACTGATAGGGGATCCATCTGCTCCCATGGCATAGGGATGGCAGCTCTGCAGGGAGCAAGTCCCAGGCCATGGTAACAGCCCAAATCCCAGCGAAATTCCACAGAGCAGGAATGCGAGTGCCTGAGGAAGCGCAGGCACCGAGCCCACTTCATCTGCCCAATAAAGATAGCAGTGTCTTCAGAGGGCAAAGTTATCTGTTTTTCAAAAACACAAACAAGGAGATAAGGTTTATATGATTTCCAAGCCTGCTGATAAATGCTCGAGACTCCAAAGGCATAGTAACTGCTCTTCGCTGCTGGGCAAATGTTGTTTCTTCTCTGTTGTTAGCAGAACAAACACCACTCGATTCTGATAGCGGTGGGCTGTGCCTGACATTCGCAGAGTCAGGGGAGCAGCTGTTATCCGTGCAGCCATCTGATTTTAAATACCTTTCTACCTGCCCGCTGACCTCTCAGCTCTCCCCCCTTGAGGAGCAGTAGGGTTGTGGCCTCACTCGGCCAGCACTGAAAAGCAAAAGGTTTCAAGCTACATGAACTTCTTCCCATTTCTACAAGTGCTACCTAAATAGTCTAATAAACTGCTATAGATATAAAATCTTCCGCCTTGCAGTGAGTCCTGAAAGTTCACAGATTTTATTAGTCCAGCCATCCCTGTTTTTCCTAAGTATCCCATACTCCATACAAGCTAATATCATCCGGCTTTCCACAGGTCACCTCTTCATTTACTTGCTGTGTGGTTTGCCCCAGCACCCAACCCTTGAACTGTCAGCCAGGCACAAGGCTCTACTTTTCCCACAAACTAAGTACATGCAGTAACTTTTATTTTCCTTGCCTCATGTCATTCTCATTTTAATCCAGAGAACCAGCCCTTGCAGGATTACGTGGAGGAGTGAATTCCAAAACGGAAATTTTAGCGTGAAGAAGAAACTCAAAGGACATGCATGCAGGAGTAAAAATTAGAGTTTGGTAGTGAATGGGATAATAACTTTTCTCCACAGCAAGAACTGCTTTAAGTGATGTTTGCATTATATTCTGTAGGGGGAAAATGTCTAAGTGGAATTAGGCACTGTTATTTTGAAAAATAGTGAGAAACCAGCTTTTGATGAACCTCAAAGTGGTTAGCAGCTCTCCCTCAGATCAGATATGCACCCAAAAGGTTGGGTTGGTATTTTTGTTTGAAATATATGCAGGCTTATTGGAAAGTATATGAGCCGAAGCTGAAGATCTGTGAAACTCTGACAAGAAAGCTAGTGGTTTTGATTGCCCATATTTCCTGGTATGAGCTGAGCTTTCCCTATTCCTGATTCTAAAATCAGCCAAAAGCAAATAATTTACAAGAGCATAAAAATGTCATTAAGCATTCCCCAAATATTTTCATATATGTCAGAGTTGATCTGATTTATGCTTCAGTGAAAAGTTGCATTGATTTTTACATGAAGTGTGTCCTCACACTCCTTAAGGTTGACTTTTTTCACATAATGGGCTTGATTATGAGAACAAAAATCATTTGCCCAACAAATAGCTCAACAACTCAGTACCTAATTAGAGTAACCAGTTAGTCAGAGCCCATTTTGGAGGCAAACTGGGCATTTTCACATGAGAATGACTCTATGTGGCATTTGTACGCATGGTGATGAATGGCTACAAAGGCAGTGATGCGTGCAGTCGTGATGCTAGCTTATTAACCAGTCTTTCTATGAACAGACAGCGCTAGAGTGATTGTGAAGGGTAATACAATACATTCTTAGGCTCTGATATCACACTCTTCTTTTGTGGCCTACACAATTATTGACTGTGTAAGTGCTGTAAACCAGACTTTGGAAAGTTATTTCACACACAGGTATTTATAAGGGGGCATTTCAGTGATTTACAGAGCTGGATGGAGGCAGGACCCCCCACAGAACTGTTAGGAAAGGAATACAGTTAGTAATGGCACTATGATCTTACATCTATATTTGGATTATATGTCCACAGTGGATTTAACAACTGATTCAGTCAGTCTAAGAGGAATCTGTGAATGAAGTGGTTTGGAGAGAGACAGCAGAAGAAATCATACTTTCCTTTTAAAATTATCCTTCCTCAGAGATTAATAAGAAGCTTTGGGATAACTGTACTAGGTGATGCCAGGAAAGCTCATCACAGAGATTAGGGCATTAAGTACATAATTACAATGTATATATTGCATGCCTCACCAACCAAATATATAAACCTTATTTATTCTAAATAAACCTTAAATCCCAGAGAATAAGCCTACCGCTTGCAGATAGGCTCAAGAATGAATGTAATCTCTCCTAAATATACCAGCTTGTTTCTTAGAAAGAGAGCAGGGTGCTTGGTGCATGTGACAACAAGTCATTGCTGGGTCTCCTGGTGACGAGATCAGAGCAGCCATGAGGAGGATGCTCTGTGAGCCCAAAGCAAACTGTCCACAGTACATTGTCCTAGGAGCTCGGCCCCTTGCTCCCTTCTCCTTCTCTCCCTTTCTTCCTTTTTCTGCTTTGTTACCATGGATAAACAGTCATGGTCCTGCAGAATTGCTCGTGTTCCAACCACGTGGACACCCCTCGTCGATGGGGCTCATCCTGGAGACCTAGAACGTTGTTCCTCTTCTGTTGCTGACGAGCAGAGCAGGACTGGAGCACGGGTGGGTGTGTGGAGGGTGCATGGGGTATGCCTACTCAGGAGGTCAGGCTGCTCAGAGAGTGCTGGAAAATACAAGATCCCAGAGTGGCAGGGTCTCAGCAGCTGTAGGTAGCGGGAATCTCGTAGCACGAATGTTGTTTGGAGGGCAGCAGTGTTCTGTCATTTTGGGGCCAGGACACGTAGCTACATGGCTAAGCAGCATTTACATGTCATACAGTCAGTGCCTGGCAAGGTGACAGCCCGGTCAACCTACAGGCTCTGGAGCACATTGCCCTACAAAGGCGGAAATGTCTCTCTCTCTTGATTAAAAAAATGATGCAATCCCTCTCTTCCAGCCTAGGGCCACAGCTTGCCCGGGAGGCAGCCGCACAGCGCAGCAGCAGGGAAGGCCGCGGTAGGGAGATGGCCGAGCAGATGGGTTGATGGTTGAGCAAGTGGGGTGTTTGCGTGCGGGTAAATGGGGCTCAGCCTGGCAGCGCGATGCTGGCAGGGGCGTTTGGGGCACTCATCACTGGAGGGACGCAAGGTGGTCCGCAACAAAGAGATTCAAGTCTCTGAGTCGGATTAACTTGTTGGGTGTGGACCATAGCTGATGGCAAGGCTTGGGTATGAAAACCTGTGGAAAAAATCTGATTTCTTATTCTGCGTTTCTAGAGGTTTTTTCTGAAGAAACATTTAAATTCATACAGCACCTGTGAAGGAAGCTGGTGCCAGGCCCACCTTGAAGTCCTTTGCAGGTGGTATCTCTGGTCAGAGGCAGCACTGAGAGAAGGTACTCCGGCAAAAAGGGAAGTCTGGGGAGCAGGGGAGCCCACAGCACGCTCCATGGCCACTGCCTCAGCAAGACTGCCTAAAGGTGGCTGCAAACCCTCCTGGTACAGTGATGGACTCAAAGACCACCCTGGAGCAGGGACAGAAGCAAATGGCAGGGAAAAAAAAAAAACCCAAAACAATGATTTTGGATTATTTCTCAAGGGCACTAAGAGAGCAGCCAGCAGGGCAACACAAACACATGTCCCACTACAAAACGGTGAAAATCAGCATGGGTGCAAGACAACCTCATGCAACAAAATCCCCTCCTTGCTCCTGTGGGCAAGCACAGCCTTTCCAGCCCAGGGGAGACACCTTGTAGGGGTTTCATCAGACCCAGGTGCCGTGAAGCTGTAGTAGGACATAAGCAGCGAGATGCAGCAGTCCTTGCAGCGGGCAGGGTGTTTGGGGTGTTTCTGCTGGCCGCTGAGCTCAGCTGTGTAATATTAATTTATTTGCACTCCTTTGTGCTTGGGGCTCATTGCTGGTTCACGTCCAGTCCCAGCCCCGCTTTGAAAAATGGGGCTTGGAGCCAGCAGATCTCCGCCCTGCCGTGTGACAGGGAAGCGGTGCTTCTGCAACGCGCTCCCGAGTTGCAACATGCGTTGAAAGCTGATCTTCTGCCAGCCATCCTCTGTGTGGGGAACTGCAGGTAACACCTCTCCACCCTCACGCTGGTATTTCATGGCCTGACAAAAGTCAGGCCCCTGGGCAGCACACGAAGGTAGAGCCCATGAGCCTGGGGCTTTCATTTGCACCAGAGCAAAGGGAGGGCAAAAAGAAGTAGAAAAAGCCAGGAGTGTTTTCTCCTTCCCACAAATCCGTCTCTTTTAAATGCCCAATAAGGGATGGAGAGGGAGGGAAAACCATCATCCTCTAATCCAAAACAGGAGCTGGCTGTCACACCAGCACAAACAGACCACGCTAACTCCTCCACTAACCCTGTTCTTGCGAGGAGACAGAGATAGACTGCGATAAGGTTTTGGCTCTTGGACACACTTGGAACTACGTGCGAGGCCAGCCAGGGCCTGCACACTCAGGGAAGGGAGCTGGGACTTGCTAAGTTGGCACTGACAAATTACAGTGAGGAGCAATGTCCTTAACCCGGCTGCAAGAGCTTTGAGAAGGAGCGAGCGTTTCCTGCTCTGCGGAGGCTTTGCAGAAGGCAGTGTCTCTGGCATGAAGGCAGACTCAAATCTGCCAGATTTACTATTGTTGCACAAAAATGGCACAACCCAGATATGTTTGTCAAGACTTATTCTTGTCGTTTATTGCTGCTGCAGTCTGATGGCAGGTTAAGGTCCCCACCGTGCTAAGTGATATACAGGCACCTACCCGACTATGCCTTGGAGGACTCACAAGCTTTGTGTCAAGCAAGTTGAGCAAAATGGAGGTGGCAGTAATGAGGAAATAGTGGAAACAGTCTTATAGAGAAAGAAGGAAGGCTTTTTTAGGCTGCGTTTTGGTTTGCTTCATTGTCTAGAAGATCTCAGAAACTCTCAGCCATAATAAATCCCTGTTGGCTGTAGCAGAGCTGTGGATGCAGTTATCCAGCACGTGGGTTCATGCAAAGTGCTCGTGGTGGAGGCACATAGTACGACTGAGGACCAGCACTGTGATCTTGCCATGTGTGGGCTCTCCCACTGCTGTCCTGCAGAGGGGCAGAGACCTCTGCTTGGAGACCTGAATGCAAAATCTTGCGTATGTTTGTTTTCTAGTCACGAAAAATGAGGGAGTTCTGCAAAGAAGTGTTAAGTATTTTAGGCAACCTGCAGCTGCTGAAGTTTTTGTTCCCGCTATCATGCCCTCCAGATGTTCAGGGAGAGAAGGATACAACATGTAATGCTGCATTTCTTTTTAATTTCTGTCCAGCTCCTCTGAAGTACCCTTCGGTAGCCAGAGCAACACATTGGCCGTGGAGTTATAGCAACAGCAGCACAACACCTACAACTCCCAGCCGGATTTTTATGATGACAGGCAGGAAAAATGGAATGGCACTTGCCTTGAGGGCGAAAAAAAGGCAACTAAGAGAGTGTGCAACTGCACAGAGACCTGGGCTCACCTTGGGCTGGCAGCAGTAAGGATATTTTGCTGACAGGACATGATGCATTCCCATAGAAATGAGATTTACATCGGTTTTGTAAAACACATGGAAATGACCCTCCACACAGACACCATAGATACCTTAATAAGCAAATCCTAAAGATTTAGACATTTTCTCCACAAAATAAATCAATGGAAAATTGGTACTAATTAGACATCAGTCTTTAAGCAAACCTGAGTAGATTCAATGCAAGAACCAGCCAGACAGATGTTCCTACCTTTCAACACAGTAAAAAGGTATAGAGGCTTGTTTTAAATCTATATTTCTAAAAATCATGATGCAATATTTTAATTTTTTTTAATAGTAGTAGATCAACCTATTCACCGGCTGAGTTGCAACAATAGTATTTTTGTAATTGGTTCTTTGCAAAGTCATGAAATACATATACACAATGCATATCTATATAAAAGTAATAGATGAGTTTTGCACTGACAGGCTAGTTGGCAAAGAAATCACTTTTAGTTGTCCATTAGGGCTGGATTCAATAGAAATGTTGGCTGACTTCACTGCAAGCCTTGGCAACCAACGGAGCATTCAAGGCTTAGGCAGTCAGATGCCTGCTTTAATTTCTA
Organism: Rhinoptilus africanus; assembly: GCA_013400135.1. Taxonomy (NCBI): domain Eukaryota; kingdom Metazoa; phylum Chordata; class Aves; order Charadriiformes; family Glareolidae; genus Rhinoptilus; species Rhinoptilus africanus. Next base: position 427,080 of record VXBO01002759.1, read on the forward strand.
TTGACAAAGGAAAAGGAGGGATGAGTAAATGTAAAACATTTCCTTCCAGCATTGAGCTAAGAGAGGCAGCATGGTGCAGGGAGGAGGTGGAATCCAGGACATCTGGGTTGTATTTATTGCTGGCTCAGCTGCCAACTTGCTGTGTGACTTTGAGCAAGTCAGGGTTTTCGCTTTGCCACCTTGCTTTCAGTGAGGCAGGGAGAGCTCGCCTGCTTTCACGCGGTGCTCTGGGCAGGTGCAGGGGCTTTCTTGGTGACTAAATGCTTATTCATATGCGCCAGGCAATGCTGGGTGATCGATACCCCAGAGGGTGCAAGGGGTAGCTATACCCTTTGAGAGCCCAGAGAGAAAGGTGCTCATTAAGTAGCACTGCACCTGCACAAATACATATCCATAAGCCCGAGTAACCACTGCCTTCTACTACTACAGATCAGAAAGTCATTCTGAGCAGGAGTTGAGGTGGCAACCTCTTTCACCTATACTTATGATCTCTTATTTCGTTTACTACACCACTCCCAGGGAAGAGCAGCTGCTTTTGGGGTAAGTCCCAGGGAATGAGGTTGCTATTTTGAAATAGTCTCTGTATGATGCTTCCGGTACCCAAAGCTGTTTTCAGGTTCTCAATGTGGAGGGAAAGAAGCCCTTTTTCTCTTTTCTGTAAGATGCATTTCTGCCAAATGTGAAGAACTGAAAAAGCATGTGAAAGCAAAGAGAAAGTCATATATGGCCTTCTGCATGTCACCAGCAATTGCTCTGTAGTCCAGAAGTGATGTTTAGGCTACAGCTGGCAAAATCCTGCCTGTATCTTACTCGCCTTTGGTTTTCACTTTATATAAAACTGATGTCTTAATGCTACTTGCTGTATACATCAATTGAATTCATGGCTAACCTACAAAATGCATTTTTTTCTAAACTTATTTAGTCTTACAAGGACGCAGGCGTTATTACTGTGTGCAATGCCGTGTACTCAGCTGGATTTTACAAGGCAGAATCCAAGCTGATATCAGCCCATATCACAGTCTGAATTGCAAGGTGAATGTGAGGTAGCGTGCCATATATCAGGCCAATAGATGTCTTGCTTGAGGAGACAGGGAATTAATCTCAGTCCTTCAAGATTTGATCTTGACCAGCTATTTGATCTAAATGACCAGCAGGTATCATCCGAGTCCTATGGATTTTTGTGAGCTTCCAATTAGACGCTGTCCTGTTTAACCTGCTGATGGGTCAGGATGTCTTTCACGAGCACTCATGAACCCTCTCCCTTGGAAATACCTGGAACACTAGGGTTGGTCAGACCTCCCTCTCTGCAATGCTGAGCTTACAACTACCTGCTGAGTGTTGGAATAGATGATGGATGTACTTGTCATGAATTGTGATAATCGCACGCCTTTATGCACAGTACAAATCTGTGAATAAAGATGCAATATGCAGTCTAGAGCCAGAGTAATTAATATCAATAGAAAATATTGATAGAAACGGATCTGTATCTATACACTCTACAGCAACACTCCTCTTTTTTCACCCATGAAGGAAAGGGGTTATTAAGAATAAGAGGGCAACACTAGTCTAAATTTTGCCTGACAAAATGTAGCTTTGTTGTAAGCTGTCCTCATTTAGGAACCACTTAGGCTGTATTGATTTTTCCCTCCTCTGCAGGGTACATAATTTATTCTTCTTCCCACAGTAACGTATTTGACAACCTGAATCAGTCAACTGATCTGAGACACCTGGGTCCAACCGCTGCTGTGGTGGGTGGCACAGTCACATTGCCTTTCCTCCTCTGCCTCCCACACTCTGTCCACCCTCCTTTCCCTTTGGCTCTCCCCATTAGTTTGACAGAAAGCTCTCTGAGGCTGGCAGTGCTCTCCATGTGTATTTGTACAGCATAATAAGGTGTCAGTCTTGGGACAGGCTCTTGGAAACTACCAAAGTAAATTGTAGTAGAAATGAATTAAGTGGATACCGGTGTCCTAGGTGTCCAGGCAGAGTGTAAAAATGATCTTGAGTAAAGTGGTCTGAACGTTTTAAAGTGTGATCCAAAGCTTCTCCAGAGTTCAGAGGCTTAAATCTGTCCCTTCACACAGAGCCAGGACTTCCTGCAATGTACAGGCAACTTTGCAATGTGAAATAGAAGCTGTATTTGAATCGCCGTCGGTTAAAGCCAGTTATTCCCACAGTTCCCATTTCCTAATGTTTTCCACTCATGATGTTCTTCACTTTTAATGTTCATAGTAACTCAGGCCAAAAAAGGTGTTTCCTATCATGTTCTCCTCACATTGTGTGTTGTGGTTGGTTTGGGGTTTTTTTTTATTCCATATTTTCAATCCCCAGAGAGCTAAGGTTAGTCATAAACATGCTTTTGGCTATCAGATTCATGTGTGGTTTGCTATAGCAACAAACAAAAGCATTAGTCAGAAACTGGCATGAAGCTATAAACACATTTTTTTTTTGTGATATTACCCAGAGTTAGCTTAATTTATGTGGTACACTGTTGCCACAGAACTGCATCGTAGTTAGTCTATTATGCTTGTTGAATAGGAACTTCATAGAAAACCCAGAGAAATAAGCAAGTCTGTTAACTGATGTTGTCATCTGAAGATCACAAGCCAAATTCTGCCATTGCACTGCTATAAATCCAGCTGAACTCCTTCAGAATATGCATTCAGATGAGACTAGAAAATCTGATTCTATATCTATTGAATAAGAGGAAAATTATCATCAAGCAAATAAACATTCGCTTTGCCTTTGCTGTTTTCACCTCCATAATTTTACTGCAGCAGAATAACTGGAGGTAGGAATTATCAGATTGCAGTAGATGGTTTAAGTTCACTGCCAACACACGTGGAAAACATTATCTGCAGCATGGCAGGGAGAGCGAGGCTTAGTTAAAGATAGTGTCTCTCCAATTGTGCCTGCGCAGAACTGGGAAGGTGCAGTTCGTGCCGAGCCGGTGTCTCTCCAGCCGGTCTGGGGACGGGGAGGAGTGGTTTGTACAAGCACTGACTTCCCTGGGGCGCTGGCTGGGTTTGTACGGCACGCACCGAAATCCCACAGCTAGGCAGCTACTAGTCCCCTAGCCAGCTGGTTTAAAGGTCGCCCCAAAGGCTCTGCAGAAGTGGTGATTCTTGCCTAGGCAGGATAGGCACATTCCTCTTAATGCTTTATTCCAAACATTTGTCTTCTCTTCACCGCACCTTTTCAGGAACATGAGCCCTTCTCTTTTTTGACAGCTGCATTTAATAAAAAACACATGCACGAAAAATGTGCTTTCCAGTGTCCCTGAGATGGCACCTTTCAGCAAGGGGAGCTTAAGCTCCCTAGAAATTGTTCAGCTTCATGGTCAGACCCCTCTCTTCAGACATGTAGCTGTGAAGTGTTTGTGACCTTCCTTGCTGCAGAGGGGTGGGGTTGCAGGGTAATGTATGAATAATATCCTCATACATCCAAGTGATAAGAGGAACAAAACCTCCAGATCCTTCTTGCACTTACATGATGCTAATACCAGTCCAGAAGTTTTTAATGTGGCCAGTGGTTCCAGCTGCAGAGGATAATCCTGCAGCAACATGCAGTTTGCACATGAAGGCGGAGGCCCTCTGAGAACGGGCCTTTGAAATCCAGGGATCAAGAACAGGACCTAGCACCAAGTGTTGGCCAAGCTATGTTCCAAAACCAAAGAACTCTTTTCCCTATCTGAACTCCTAAGCAGAAGAACATGCCCCAGGAAAACCTGCGTTTTAGCCCTGGCCCTGTTCACTGTGCTTTGCTCAGTGTTGTTGGTTCTGAGTCCTGCGTACTTGAGACTCTGGTCCTGGTGTCTTCAAAACCTTTTGACATAATCTTACCGTGGTAGATTTACCTGGTGTAGAAGTGTAAAAGGATCTGTTTTCCAGTTAGCAGCTCTTGAAGTAAGACTTACTGAGGGCTGCGCCTGGGTTATCTTCCCCCTTTTCCAATTTGTGCCTGGTTGCATCAAGCCCAGCATTGAAATGCATCAAATACTCGACTTCTCTGAAAACAGGAGAGCTCTGGCTGCTTGTTTTCTTCAAATATCAGCCCAGCACTTTTCTGTTTCCTTTACTTCCTTTTTGGTTAAATGGTTTTGGTTTCCCCGTAGGAGTGCTCAAAGGGTGATTAAGTAGCATTCAAAGTATTTGTAATGAAGAAAAGAGAAGTTCTGCTGTCAGAGCAGTTGTAGAATGCTGCCAAAACTGACCCCAACAGCACTATATAAAGCAAATATTTCAGTCATTGCTAAAATGTTATTGACATCCCAGTTCATGGAGGACTTTGGGACTGCAGTATTTAAAAATGTCTCAATAAGACGGTGTTGGAGCTTTTGTTTGTTGATGGTGGAGTGAAGATTATTCCACCTTGTTAACAGTAGACAGGATAATTTCACAGTAGCAATTGTTCTTCTTTTCCGGCTTTATTGACTGTAAGCTGTGCATGGTGGTGGGGCAAGAAACACAAACACACCTTTCTTAGGAGAGGGCAATAGTGTCTCTGCTGCACGTGATGAACTGCAGCTCACAGACAGAGAGTCCTCACTGCAGCCGTTGGATGAGACGGGGTGCAAAAGAGCATTAGTAGTAGAACACTATTGTTTTTAAAGCGCTCTTTGCAAGGATGTGCGCAAAAACCTACAGATGGCCTGAGAGGCATCTCCAGGTTCCTCCCATTCTATCCTCTTGCACTCAAACTCTCCACAGCTCCACAAATCAAGGTGGTCATTGCCATTCTGCAAGGTGGGGACAGGCCACTGGATTGTCCTCCTGCTGCACAGATGTAAGTGACACTGAAGAAGCCACCTGAGGAAAGAATCAGATCCACATGCTTGCAGCAGATCTCAAAGACTGTAACTGAAGCCCTGGGGTTTTCCTTTTCCTTATACTAGCTTTGTATTGGTGCAATGCTGTTGATTTCAGTAGAGCAAAATGTAATTTATTCCCTCTTATACATTAGTCTGAGAAAAATGTTACCATGTGCCTTCAAAAATAATGCATCCTGCCTTAACTGAGTTAAAAAATATTTAACCTGTGTGTGAGTAGACCATTATGATACAGAAACAGTTACTCATTTCCAGAAGATATCATTATTTTCTTATTACAGAGAGGCTCTGAATGTTTGGAACTGTTATGAATCAGCCTTAGGGTTGATAATCAAATCCAAGAAACAGTCCTCTTAGTGCTTTCAAACAACTCCACCCATCTCAATTCATTCACCAGTTACTACATGGACGCACTGCAGTGTAGTTACTTTCTTGTTATTTAAGTCTTTAACCAATAAATCTTGGGTAAGCATGCTGGTTTGTTATTTTTGGGTGCCTCAGACTGGCTGGATGGTGTAGAGGGGGAAAATGAGCACTGAATCATTTAAAAACCACACGTGAAGATTCAAATAATTTTTTTTGCAAAGAAAGTTTGACGCCTTCAGTTTTTCCTTCTGTAATTTAACATGCACTTAAAATTCCAATGTTTTTCAGTCTCACATATCTTATTATTTCTAATCTCAAACAATAAAGATTAAGTTCACAAATTTAATTTGTAAAAGCCAGTTATCAAAAGGCAAGTTTAGAAAATGCTGGGGCGAGGTAGACATCTGCTAGGGAAACACTTTCGAAAAAGAGGTGAAAACCAATGAACTGAAAAAAGGAGACGAGATTTTTGAAAAGATTTTGCTAAGTCACCTGTTGAATTCTTTTGAAATCCGACCTTTTTTTTGGACTGAAAACGAAGTTTATAGTCCATTTATACAGGTTTTAATTGCATTGTTGTGAACAGAACTATACTAATTAATTTATTAATTTGACTCAAGGGATTAATTTGTCTGTAAGTGAGCTTTTATGCTCACTTACTTCTGCATCCAGAAATTCTCTCTAATTTTTAAAGGGACTCTCCTACTCCACATAAAACCAAGAGAAAGTTAGCTGTGCCAAATACTGTTTTGCTGCCATCACTGTTTATTGACAGAAAAGATTTTTATCTTAACAAAGTGAGGGAACTTCTAACTTTATCTTTGATGTAAAATATTTTCCCATAACAATTTTCTGTCACCTTTATCCCATCTTGTATTACATATACATTAAGGAATTTAAAAGCTTAAAGGACATTTTCTTCCATAGTGATTTACATCCACACAAGATGCCCAGGGAACTTTCTCTCAAACTGGAAACCTGTTTCCAAGGACAGATATTTATATAAAAGCCCCCATAAAAGGTTGTGGAAAAGCTAGAAGGTTTTTGCTGCATTCCTGTTTCGAGAGGGGCTATGCCCAGCATTCCAGAGAGACGTGCAAAGTAACTTCACTCCAGTAATACTGCTGCATCTGGGCACTTAATTCTGCACTGGATTTTATCAGTGGAGTAAAGAGAAGTGAATAACGTTCCTAGACCATAAGGATCTTTAATATGAAAAAAAAAATTATATATATACGTACATGTATATGTGTTTATAGTTATACAAAAATAGAAATTTTTTTACTGTCTATTGATTCTGAGAAGGATGTTTTTTAAGCAGTGGTTTTGAAGAGCTGTTTGGGCTGAAAAGTCTGTTTCTAATTCAGAGTGGAAAGTGCCATTTATATAAAGCCTGTTTTGGGCCTTTTGCATAATGTTAGTAGATCCTCCATTCTTATTCTTATCATAAGACGTATTCTTAGGGGACAAATGTGCTCTCTACCAAAAGCAGCAAGAACTGGCCTCCCCCTCTAATGTGTCAGGGAGAGGACAAGGAGTAGTCAGCTTACCCTGCTACCCCTCCGTGTCAGTATTAGGCTACCTTAGGAAACAGGTTCGTGTTTCGGACACTAGTTCTCAAGCAGTAGTCACTCTGTGGCCAGAGAAATTGAGTCTCCAGGGCTGCCAACCAAGCCTACATGGACAGAACAATCATTTTCAAAAAATGTGTTCATTTGATTCATGTCTGCATGTGAGCAGGGCTGTGCTTTGGCAGTGGAACAGGCAATCTGCTCTGGGAGAAGCCTAGATTCTTAGCGGGGTGAATCAGAGAGGAGAAGGAATGTGGGAAAGTTAATTTGCTTGAGCTTTATGGGCCTTATCTGCAATAGGCACCCACCTGCCTCCGCTTCTGGGCAAGTCATGGTATGAGCAGGGCTCACCGCTGTCTAACAGGGAGGACGGTGGGAATCAACTCGCTCTGGGAGGAAAGCAGCTTTGCATTCTCTTTCACAGACTAGTTTCTTATATAGGTGAAGAGGTTTCTTTCGAGTGAAAAAAGCTGCAACGTGCCTAATCAATATAATGGATATCCAAATAACTGCAGAGCAGTTCCTGCTAGGGTTTCTGCAGCTGGTAAGCAAGTGAGAGGACTTCACTTGCAACATGCCGCCGAAGCCCTTCTTAAAACCCCCTTCTTAAAAAAAAAGACCATGCAGACTGACAATGTCACCCTGGGAGATTTTAGCTGGGTACCCGTGCAACTATTTACAGCACTGGTGGAGACTCAATCACAAGTAAAACCAGTATATCCCAAGAGATAAAATTGTTGAGAGTCTCAGGAGATAAAACTGTTGAGGCTCACAGTGGATTAAACTAGTCTTTATTGCTTTATTTGGCTATGAATCTCTAACTTGCTTTTGCCCTGTCCAAAAGGGGGATAAGTTCAGGTTCAGTCCAGGAGCTAGGACACACATAACCACAATTACTAAAAAGTCATTGCCTTCTCTTACTGACTTTGTGAGAATAGAGGCCCTGCAGTCCTGGAAAAAGATCATAATTGATAATTATCAGAGAAGGTTCTTATGTCTCACAACCATCACAATAATTATACACCAGAACACCGTGGGAATTCATGCAGGAAGTAAAATTCACATTGGAAACCGATTCTGTCACGTAAAACCTGAAAGAGAGGAAAATTCCTGCCTAAGACAGGCAAACACACAGACACAGGGCAGGGCATTACACCTTCCAGGCAACTGTCAGACTAAATCTACGGAGATGATGAAAAACTTGTACTTCTGAAATGGAACCATGGGGTAGGGGGAAACAGCACTGAACCTCTGGTCATCTGGTGGTTGCCCTGAGCATTTCTCCATCTGCCTTTTACACTCTGCAACTTGCAGGAAGGATGGACCAGTTCAGGTATCAACCACTGGCACTTGCTTTTTCTGTCTTTTTTGGGCATCATATAATCATGAATCATAAGATTGAGACCTTATTTTCAAGCACTGTGTTACTCCTATGAAACATTATTCTTTTTTAGCAACAGGTGAAGTATGGGACTAAGAAAATATTGTAGTAAATATTTTGTTCTTGTACCAAAAGAGTTATGTGCATCTGGCCAAATTACATTTCCTATGTAGCCAAATAACCAAAAAATGGTGATAGCTGGATGAAACTCATTAGCCCAGGATCTGTGAAATTTCAATTTGACAACTGCAAAAAAAAAAAAAGTCTTAGGAAAAAAAAGCCCCCTGTGTTTTTCATGTTTAAATATGACTAAAGCTGAGAAACTCTGTGCAGAACCCCACCAGAGTGATTTATTCTCATGCTCTGAAATGTCCTATGGATTCTATTAAGTTTATCTTTACCCTCAGAGGAAGGATGGACCACTGTAAAAATAGAGCTCTATTCTGAGCGATGTCATTAAAGTTTTGCTCTTATTGTGAAGTGTGAGTAGGCATGCCTTTAATGGTTTTAAATCTGTGAGCAGAGCTTATCAATAAACACAGACTCATGGGAAAGCCATTCACTCTCCTTTTCTTCTGGGGGGCTCTTAGTTTCTCTTTTTATGGTAGTGTTTATGTCTGTTCGTAGTTACCAGTGCTCTTCCACATCTTCCCTGATATTCGTCAACCTGTAGAAAATGTTCTATAAAATCCTCCTGAGCTCAGCATGGTTAAGAAACTCCAGGCATTTCTCTACTCGGATGTACTTTCCAGAGCAGAGTACCGTTCCTTTTGATAAAAGCAGGAGCTAACTTTGCAAACAGGTCTCCAGTCGGGCGAGGAGACTGATGATTATAACTTACATATATTTTCTGTTTTCGGAAGGTTTTGAGATGAGATGATTTGAAGGCTTTTAATGAAGTACTCTAACTGCCGACAAGGGCAGCTTAACATACCAAGGCATTGAATCAAAACATCTTGTTCATGCCTTGAATGGAAGGAAACTATTCACACGTGGGTTATTTGGGAGTTGCTGCTCCTTTAGCTTTGCTGTGCTTACAAGCCCCTGCCTTTGGCTCCGGACTCTGAGCTACATTCATCACAGTACAAATATGCAGCTCGGTGACAGAGTGCAGCCAGGGGGCATTACCAAACCCAACGCGAAACAAAGGCGGGAGTATAGCTCAAACACAGGCCTAGCTGGTTCTGATAGCATCCTGCAGATAATAAGGCCTGTTAAACCCCCTTAGCAGCAAAATCTTTAATCTGCATTCCACAGACTTCGTCCTTTGTCTTCATCCCACAGAAAGTTAGGGAGATGAGAATTTCAGGGCTTGGTAGGGAGGGTCCTACTCCCAGCACAGGGCAGGGGGGAGACACTAAAGGGGAGGTCCTCACTTTATCACTTTTTCTGAGGCAGAAAGGCTGCTTTTTCTGCTGCGGTAATCATTCCTTTCGGAGCTGAGGAGCTGGTTTGTCTAGGTGGAGCTACTGGCTGCCCCCGCTGTGGCGCTGGCAGTGGTTCAAGTGAAGTAACATTACATTCCTGCAACGGAGGGCTGGGAGCGGCAGCTTCCTCCGTGACACTGCGCCCGCATCTCCCCAGTGCCATGTATCCTGCCGGGATAGAGTGACAGCCGTGGCATTCCCGCTGCGGTCCTGCCATGCCCCAGAGCCCTGCCCAGCAGTTGTTGTAACTCAGCCTGTGGGATCTTGCAGGACAATGGAATGAAGCCAGGTCGGTGGAATGCGCTAGGAACTCTCTGTAGAAGATGAATGCGTTGATTTTTCACAGATGGTTTTCCCCAGCGTAGTTGGAGCTCCTTACTGGGAATGCTATGGGCCTTCTGGAGCTCATGGCCAAGCCTACATAAACTGTGCAAGAGCCTGTGCCATGGGCTGTGCTTTAAACCTCATGGCAGCTTCCTCAAGGAACACAGTTCATGCATAAAAGAGATTATTTGCGGACACTTTCAGATCCTTATCTTTGCCAACTGTTGCATGCAGGATCATTTCCCTCCCAGCCAGCTTGCTTGGAAGGACATGACTCCTCCACCAAAGGGCCCAGGAGGATTTTGGTGGTGGGGGTGATTGCTCTGAACTGCCACAGCCAACCCCCTCACATGGAGCTTCCCTGATAACACTCCTGTGCTCCTAGTTGTTTTCATTCATGGCTTTTACCCTTAACTTTGGCATTTACACTTAAAGAGACCCAGAGGGAAACCCAATGTATGGTGTTAGAGCAGATGCTCTTTGCTGTGTCACATCCAGACAGCAGTGTAGGACAACGAATCTGTCGTGGTTTGTTTCTTTTTCACAATAGACCTTGAAGCATTACAAAATCGCTAGGCTTTTAGCCCTCTTTAATGTAGCATTAGGTCACCACTGCCATTTGTAACCGGAGCTGAAGAAAAAAGACTCCAGGAGAAACAAAGAGAAATAGTGAAACATTTCAGGCCACTGCTGATACTGAATAACTATGTTTGTGTTTGTACATACCATTTGCACAACATTTTTAGCACAGGGATTGGCAAATTCTCTCGTCAAGTCAATGGATGCTGTTAGCAGAACACAAAGATCTGCTGAGATCTTAGTACAGCTGATTTTGGAAAGTGGCGAAAAATAGTTCTTTAAGTGCCAAAAATTCATATTCGTATCCAGAAAGCAGTAACTGAGATAGAAAAGGTGGTCCTTTTGCTGTCATTGTAATTTTGTCTGTGAGGATTTTTTTTAAAAAAAATTATTTAGGCCATTTTAGGGAGCTCTAAGGAAATCAAACCAAGAATGCAGTATCTTATATGCTCGATGGGACTGCCTAGCTGAAGTGACATTTTAATTAGCTGATTGATCTCATTTATTTATTGGTCTTCTGAGATATCCTGTGAAACCCAAAGAACCCACCGCAAGGTGCATTAATTTAATAACTCATCAGAATAATAGACACAGTGGACTGGGATGGGTGTACAAAAGAAGCAGACATGGAAACTGAAACACTGATGTTGCCAAAGAAAAACTAAAATGTTTGAATTGCTGCCTTTTTTCCCATAATCTTGAAGCGAAAAATTTCTCTTAGTAAACTAAAGTCAGGTGAACTTGCCTATCTGAAAAATTGCTCTTGAGAGGCCAAGATGAATGCCAAGCATGTGCATAGCGTTCCTGTTATCAAGTGCTTTCCTGAGCTGAGACCTACGATTTTAAATATTTTAACTATTTTAAATATTCCCTATTTCAAATATAAGAAGTGAATGAGGAGGGGCTGCAGGGCTTCACGGCAGCACTGCTCGGGCGACTGTGAGAGCTCTGAGGGAGGAGAAGGAATCCCAGTAATTGTGATTACCTGCAAGAGACGGCAAACAAGCTGTGGGAAAAAAAAAATCAGGCATACTATCCATTTGGAGAAAGGAATTAATTTAAAAATTAGGGATTTTTATTATTATTATTAAAAAAAATACAGGGATTTAATGTTAAAATTAGGGATTTAATTTTAAAACCAGGAGGAATTCTGGAGCACACGCAGTGGCTAGCCACCCACGCGTGAGAAGAGGCCCATGACAGGGTCCCTGGGGGCACAGGGAACGGCAGATCCACGAGTACAGGGATGGGTGGCTGTGGGAAGAGGGATGAGATACAGGAGACAGCTAAAGCTGTCCGTGACAGCAGCGATGCACAACCTTATTTACAATGAGCACGAGGGAGGGATCACTCAGGAAACTGCTGACCTACATGTATGAATACTTTACTGGGTCAAACACAGTGCCAACAATGGCAATGATATTAAATTGTTCTTGTTTGTCTTGCTCACTCCTCCTTCTCCTTATTAATAATATGAATCAGGTTATGTGCCCAGAGTGTGCTCTACATTGTTGAAAAGACCTGAGCAAAAGACGTCCCAGCCTTGCCCACATGTTAAGGCATGAGTCTTCTAACTGGCAGTGGACAAAAAGCTATTAATTTCCACAATACTGCACAAACAGGACTCGCTGTTTCTTATCAAAGCTAAGAAATGCTAACTAGCAAACAGCAGAATCCTGGTAAAGAAAAGGCACAGGTTGTGACCTTCGTGTGTCAACAAATAATAATAAATGAGTGAGCAAAGCCTACAAGTTTTCCTCTGTGGACAGATGTTTGCCACAGCTCAGGTTTCTATCTTGTTAAGAGAAGCTAGTGGTTGAAGTGAAGTTAGATAATTAATGCCCGGCAAGAAGGAACCTATTCTGGTGAGGATGTTACCTAAGAATGAGGATTATTTAACCTGTATCATTGTAAAGAACATGCACATTTCAACCATTGCTACTTCCATCAGTTTTAACTGATCTACATTAAAATCCCGGGGAAAATAACACAACAGGAGCACAAAATGTAAATAAAATAAATAAAAAAAAAAAGGCACTTTTAACAGGAAAGATGATGCCTTAGAAGTTGATGCAACGAAAAGTTATATGCTTAAAGGTAAGAGCAGATTTCTTAATTTCACTACGTTCATACTCAGACTTTAATATAAAATCTTAAAAGGCAGAAAGCCCAAATCTAGGAATTGCAGCGAAAGGGATATAATTTGTAAGCAAGGAAGCTAGGATGATTAGCAAAGGACTTTATAGTTTCTCTTTTTAGCAACATTTCCAGTATTCTCATTTGCTGTTTTATTTGATTTTAAAGTATGCAGATTATGTTAATTTTATATTCCAGTGTCCCAATTAAAGCTAGGTTTCTCTTCAGTTTGTACAATACATTAAAGCACAATTGACTCGAGTTCAATAACACTGTCATACTTTAAATTGATTATAATGTCTCAAATGTGGTTTTGGAGGCTGTTACCCACCAAACGTGAATACCAAAAAAATAACCTGGTTTTATGTTGTTGCGGTTTTACCCAAAACAGTCCAACTGGGTTGTTATATTAAAGATTAAAAAAAAATATTTACATTGCATTTAAAAATAAAATACAGTTTTCAGTATATGATATGAAAATGTTCCAGCCTATATAACTCCTACTGCCTGCTTTCAAAAAATTCCCTTGTTCTGAAGTCAGTTCAGAGGCTACTAGAAGTAGTCACTGATGTAAATTCCATCTTGTTTATGAAAACATTTTGAACAAAGCATTGATTGTCCAGAGTTTATAAAAAAAAGTTAAAACCTAAAAAATGTTGGCATCACTACTATTTGGGGCATGAGAATGACGTGCATATAAATCATAGCTTATTGGCACAGCCTTTTATACACAGAAAGAAGGCTTTGCTGAAAATGGAAGTCATTGATGTACCGTAATTCCCCTCTTTTATAGATTCATTTTTAAAGTATTCTGAATTGGGAAAAAATCTGAAGGAAATCTTAGTCTACAGTAGGAATCAGGGGCACGAGAAGTCTTTATGATGTGGGTTAGCTATGGTAGAAGGGCAGAACAGGCAGAGTTTGGGGAAATCAGGGTGGATGGAAAGGCCTCGATGTGAAGCTTTGGGAGGGAAAATCATTTGTGTATCTGATGTCCTTCTACACAATCCCACCCACATCTCTGTTAGCCCTCAGGACAGTAATCTGTTGCTCTGTTTTGTAGGAGAGAGTCTTACACTCACCATTTAGGAAAGGTAACAGTTTACTAAAGGCCTTCACAGGAGCACTCTGTCCCTTCCTACCCATCACGAGGTGGGTGAAAGAGGCCTTTAATACGGACAGATTTTCCTCTTCGCTGCAGGGGATTTTTCTGGCAAACCTTGATCGCAGCCCCTCTAGCAAGGCCAAGGAGAGCAATTGCCTGCCAATTCTTGGCCAAGCACGGGAAGCCACCGCTGTGCCTCCCGCCACTGCTTTGCTTGATCAACAGCTGGTGAAAAATCAGAAACTTCTCTCCTGGTCCAGGCCCAGATGAGATGTCATCCAAGGCCAGGTCTATCTGTCTGCATCCACGCTGAATAAGAATTGGCCGTGTCATTTTTTGTTTTGAAATAGCATCCTGATGGGAAATAAGTGTTCAGGTCTCACTGCAGGAAGTGATCTAATTCTCTTGGATTTTATGAGTAGCTCGGTCTTAGCAACAGGAAGGTTTTGAAGGTGCTGGTCACCTAAGCATTCTAAAACTCCTTTGTTTAAAACATCTGGTTTTAAAAGTTTCACCTTGTTAGAACCTGTAGGATAGCTCCTAGACTCAAAGGATATGCCCCACTGGTTGGTGAAAAATCAACGGCACAAACCATACAGGACCAACTCCAGTCCTGAAAATGGAGCAGCCAATACTTGCGTTGCTCCAGTTCTAGACAACTAAAATGTCGCTGATGTTGCACCAGACTAAAACAAGAGAAAAGCAGTGAACCAGCCCAAGAATTCTCCCAGATAATTCTTTCCTTTTTCTTTTCCAGTAGCAAAATTATTGGCAGCCACCAGGGATCAGTGCTGTAATTAGCCTCGAAGTGCTGCACTGACGAGCAAGCGCTCTAGCAATCCAAGCAATATTCTGTTAAGTCATTCTACTGGACTGCAGAGCTTGTGGGTGGGATTCTCCCAAGTGAAAAATATGGCAATGCCACAAGACTAAGTCCTTACTATTTCTTGGAATTTTAGTAACAGCCATAGAATGCACTATTGGCACCTGAACCTTTAGAAGCACTAAGCAAATTAAACAATCAAGCCTCAGTCCTGCAGCTCTTCTCCTCATATGATGCTTATTAAAATGCATGTGGTGAAGACCTTCATGGAGGAATTCCAGAATTTTCAGGCAGAAATGCCTAAAATCAGGTTCATAAATACACGTCTAAATTTTTTAACAGTTATGCTCATTTTCCAATTTTCTTGAGCTTGTGAAGATTGCAAATGCTAGAGCTTTTGGAAAAAAAAGTCAAGCCAATTTATGCAGGTCTTTAATCTGAATTAGGGTTTGTGTTAGGCCTGGTTTTTTAGAATTGTCCATCACAGGCATCAGGACTAGTCTAGAGAAGGCTAAAGGAGGCATGATCTGTCAGCCCTGATGTGTTCTGAGTTTATCTTAGTTCTCTGGAGCTAAAATGCCACAGGAGAGCTGATTAAGATGATGTACATATGGCAAAGGAGGATGCTTTCTATTCTGTCAAGTTTGGAAATTTGGCTCACGGACTGACATGGAATATTCCCACTGGAAGGAGGTTATTTCCCTTCATCTTAACAAAGTAGTCCATCGCTGATCACATGGCATAACTCTTTCAAGACCCTGCCTGTACTAAATAATTTCATCTTCAAAAAAGTCAAGGGAAAAATAAGTGTAGGAGATCAGAAAACTGTGAAGAAAAGCTAGCAAAATCACGGCCGTTTTAACAAGAGCTTGGCAAGTTGTGTAAGTCAGAGCGATCGCATACATGCGTAAGTCGTGCCAGCGTGTCTGCACACACAGCGTGTAATATCCACATCCAGAAATGTTGTGTTCCAGCCCAAGGATTCTTCATTTAAAGTAGACAATGAATGAGTTGCACAGTTCTGCTTGCGGTTGTCTTCTCTAGCGTTCGAGCATATTTTTAAGCCAGAGCATTTGTTTAGGAGAGCCAAGACTATGTATAATAACAGCAGTTGCAGAATTGGGCATGAGAGCACTAGATAGCCTCATGGCTTGAAAAAAAATGGAGCATGGAGAGGGGAAAGAGACATGGTTATCAGGAGAAGGACTTATGCATGTATTAGAATAGCCTGTGCACCGGGGAATGCATAATTCAGCCACACTGTCCTCTACTGGCTAAGCCTGGATCTCTGAAAATGATGACGTAATCATGCTGTTTTCATTCTTCAGTGCTCTATTTAAGGCATTTCAACAGAATCATACTTTCACACAACCCATTTCCTTCATCCCCATCTCTCTCCACCCTGAATACTTTTAAAAACCAAGAAAGCGGAGTCTTTATGACTATCAAAAAATTCATTATGTTTACTTGTGTCTTAAGACCTCTGTCAAAGACAAGGAAGAGTTTTGAGATGGGGATTTTCAATCGATTTAATTTATTGACAGTAAATGACTTTTTAGTTACTGATTCTGCTATTAAAAAAAAAAAATAATAATAAACCCACCTCATCTCTGCTCCGTACACCTCTCCCTCCCCTCTTTGTGGTCTCCAGCCCCCTTGTCCTTTTGGGGAGGTGAGGGCTGGAGCAGGAGACAGAGGTCAGCAGATGGTGGCTGCTTTTTCCAGTCCTTGCTTCATACTCAGCTGCTCCAGAGTGGGTTCCTCCACCAGATGCCAGCCCGTCAGAGTCAAGCCCCCTCCTCTACCCTTGCTGAGGTGGCTTTTCTTCCTCTGTCCCCTTCTCAAGATCCTATTTTGCTCCAGCATTTCATCTGCTCTTCTCTCCTCCTGCTCTGATGTGGTCTTCTCTGTCTTTCTCCTCCTCCTCTAGTGGTGCTGTTGCTTTTTCTCAGTGTTTACCACCCTTTCTTAAACACCTTTACATAAATGTGCCAGAAGCTCCTCAAATCAGTTCAGCGTTGCAGCCAGAGCTGCCTGCGAGTGGCTGCATCTGGCACAGGGTGGTCCATGACCTCCTCCCCCAGAGACCCCCCCCACATCCACACCCCTACCAAAGCCCTGACAATTCTGCCCAATACACACCTCAGGCTCCCCCCCTTGGTAATTGAAAACAAAAATCTGACCAACTTCTAGTTCTACATTTTCTCCAGTCGGGAAATTGTTTTCCTTCAGAAAAGCCTTTACATTGCTGCATATAACTATTTCTGGTATCTTTGGAAAGATTGACCTGATGAGATCAAAGATAAGGGATCTGAATGAAAGCAGGGCCTTTCTAGAGCTGGCCCTGCACATCCCCCGGGCTCCAGCTTGCCAGCTGGCTGCTCCCTGGGGCTCCCCCAGACACCACCAACCTGCACACTGCTTTCAGGTTCTGGACGACAGCTGAGACCGGCCGAGCCTCCAGGAGATGCTGATGCTGATGCAGATGCAGAGGAGGAAGATTCTGTGAGTTTTTTTCGGCTTGGGGGTTTCTTTGGGAGGGGTGTTTGGCAGTTTACCTTGTTAAAAAGGGATCCTAAGTATTTTCTTTATAGCTGTGTCTTGCTGGGGATTTTTTTTTTTCCCCATCAAAAATGTTGTATTTCTGCTTGGGATTCTCCTGCCAGTTCAAAAGCCAGAACGATGCTTCAGTATAAAGTGATCTGCTCTTTGCCATGATTCACCAGAAGTAGTTTAATATCAAGACGTGACAAACTATTACATGGCTGTTGACTACAGTAACTTTTTTTAAAGCTTTAGCTGGTTTTGGTTCCCTATCATTTGGCTCCAGAAGGAAGCATGCCAAGTGTTTGTCAGCAGAAATTCCTGCTGGGACTCTTCCACGTTTTCCTTGGTTATAGAAGGCAATAAAGTTTGAAGCAGCAGGATGCAAATGTTACGTGTGCAAATAAAGCAGGGGAGAGAATTTTTATTGCCTTTTTCAATTATTACTAATTGATTTGTCAGTATTTTCAGTCTGTTCAGCCCATAGATGCATATAATTCATAAAAAGACCCCAAATCAGCATACTATTGTTTTTGTCCCTCGGGAGTCTGTCCCTTGTGTTCTTGAGTAACATCCTTAAATTAGAATTGTATTTGTTCTTGACCTAAGGAAAGAGTTATTGGTTATTCTACATCCACCATTACTAATGTAAGATTTGTACACAGGAGGTGACTATGCCTGAATAGAAAAACTCTCCTAAAAAAATGGGTCACTGTTTAATGGTGGATGCTTGTTTCCAGCACTCGCTTCTTTTCCACAGGTTAATGAAGTGGCAGTAGAAGACATCCGTCCAAGGCCACAAGGATCCTCTCCAGTTTATGAATATTCCGTAGAAGAAGAATATTTAAAGGCAAGACACTGAGTTTTCATGCAGGCATGGCTTTACCAAGTTGATTCAAGAGGCTTTATCTCCTACAACTGGCCAAGACTCATATGTCATGTAACAGGGTGTTATTGCAGCCGTATTGTCTTCCTGTCCCCACCAAAATCAGGGCCATGCTCATTGATGCTTGTATGTGGCACTGGACTTGTTGTTGGCTGCATTCTTGTTTCTTGGCAAAAAATGCATTTGACTTCATTCCTTAGGGGCCCTGGGCCACAGATTGTCAGGAAATCACAATGCTTTTCCTATTAGAATATTTAACTGGCTTGAATCTAACTAATAGGTATCTCAAAATTACCTGTTCCATTTGCTTATTCAAAGATTTAATCAGTACAGTCACATTAAGATAAGTAGGCAACAGTTTGACATTCATGCTGAAGTCAAATAAATTAGAAAAATGTATGTTCACAAAGATGAAAACATGAGAAATGTGCTGCATGAGTATCACACAGAAAAGCTCCCAATGTCTTAATACAATTGGTCTCTGGCCTTCATTTCACACAAATTTTGGTACAATGCGTGGAGGCCTTGGCATCCGATTTGCTACTCGGAATAATATAATTCAATCATTCACTTTGTACATTACACTTGTATATCCCAATATTGCTCTGTTGCCATTAAAGTCAGCTTCAGTTCTTAGTCTAAACCAGGGATTTTAACTGGTATAAGACTTTTGTTGTACTTTACAACAGCATGACTTCTGAACATTAAATAATTGCCAATTATTTTTCAGCTTCAAGAAGAAAATAAAAAACATTCTACAGACAAATCAAAACAGAGTCATTCGCAGGTTGGTCTGAAAGCACTCCATAGTTTTAGGTATATGGCTGGCAAAATAATAAAGTCAATTACAACACATAGGTGCGGATGTGTGGACAGAGGGAAGGACAGAGGGTAAAGACTCACTTTTGACCAGGAACTTCACAAATTGCCTAGTTATGGCACAGGCATGAACACTTATGTGTCCTATTTGAGGTCCTTCCGTAATTCGTTTTAGCATTCTCCAGTCTTCTCTGGTTTGAGCACAGTACAGCATCAGCTCTTAGTCTGACTGTTCTGGCCTGTTTGCTCTAATTCAGGTGTTTAACATCTTCACAGAAAATACACTATTTCAGCCCTAAATGATTCCATATGTTTCACATTTTAATATTATAACCTATTTTCCCTATGACTTTGATCCAATGTAGCCCTAACACATGTGTTTAATTCTAATTTAGAACAGAATCAAACCCATACGGAATAAGTATGTTCTCTATTTTAGATAATCTTTCTTGAGCTACTGAAAATATACTTGAGGGGACTCAATTTCTTATTGCATAATAATGTAGAAAACTTTGATAAAAATGGATAAGAATTATAAATTCACACCTTTTTCTATATCTAGGAGACAATGGAAGTGACCCTGAAAACAGAAGTGGAAGCTGGTGCTAGTGGTTTTAGTGTGACAGGCGGAGGAAATGAAGGAATATTTATTAAAAAAGTACTTAAGGAATCTCCTGCTTCAAAGATATTTAGTCTGAGAGAAGGTACAGTCTGATTTTCTGGTGTTTTTTTAATATATCTTAAAATAATCAGGTATGTAGCTGTGCATGCATATAGATACCTACCTGATCTGTCATCTCTTTAGGTAATGGAAATAGTAAATCCCAAACCAAGTAATATTATGTCTGAGTTTAACCTTTCCATATTAATAATTTCAAAGGTCAGTTTCTTAAACAATAATGAAATGTGATTTTATTTTTTTTTTGTATACCAAAAAAAATTACCAAATTTTCACTGGAACAGAAAGTAGTGTATACACACTGAAACATAGAAAGTAGTGTATACACAACTAAAACGAAAAAACACCGAACTCAACATTAATGAAGAACCTGCCTTTGACTCTTTCACAAAATACAAAACCACAAAAAAAATTACTTAAAAAAGAGCAAAGGTCCAGGTTCTAAATACTGAAAAATATAAGAAAAAGCTTTGTTACTGTCAGGGTGGTACAATACTGGAACAGATTTTCCAGAGAGGTTGTGGAGTCACCATCCTTGGAAATATCCAAAACCTGATCACACATAGACCTGAACAACTAGCTGTAGCTGAGAAGTGCAGCTGGACTAGATGATCTCCTGAAGTCCTTTACAGCTTTAACTATTCTGTGATTCTATTATATGAACATGATTTAATATTTTAAATAAATAGGATGTGATAATTATTTTTCCTGTAATGAGCATGAATTCAACAGAATTTGAAAAACTGCAGGAAAACACAAACTAATTAAAATGATGTCTGATTCCACTTGCAGGTGATCAGCTTCTAAGTGCTACAATATTTTTTGATAATATCAAATATGAAGATGCACTCAAGATTCTCCAATATTCCGAGCCATACAGAGTCCAATTCAGCCTCAAAAGAAAAATTGCTGGGAAAGAAGAGCTAGCACACATTCACTCTACAGCCCAGTACAAAAAGGAAAGACCAAGCCAGGTAGTTATTTGATTAGTTTACAAAGTTTGGATAACACTGTAGTAATGTGCTGGATGGAAACACACCAGAAAATACACACATGCCTTCTTAAGATTTAGGCGTGTGTTTAAACCTAATAGCACTAATATTCATGCAAAGAAAAAAAAAATCCCAAACAATATTTGCAGCTTTGTAAATATCCTGGGCAAGACTATAGATTTTGGATAAAGCCACAATCTTGCATCAGGGTAGAAAAACGTTCTTCTCTAGTGAACCAGCATTTTTTTTCCTGCTGTTAAGTGCCCATGAAAGAACATGCCCAGATAAGCTCTGTAATACTTATATTCAATATTTTGCCAAATGTAAATTATCAGTAAGTATTTTTCTCAAAAGATCATCAATAGAATTTTCTCTTAAAAATACGTGCTTAATCATGTCTCTATAGACATGATCTGCTCATAAGTCTCCAACACATTCAAAAGTATATTCCTCATCATATATGTAGATATAAATATTATATATGTATATTTGTACAGGCATATAGCTCGAAAGATACATATAAAAACCTCTATTTACTGCAATGTTTTGCAGAGCACATAAACCTTCAGAAATCCACATATTACAGACATATAATCCGTTTCTTTTATGAAATTTCTGTCTGAATAATGCACACTATTTTCAGAATTCCTTATAGCACAAGTAGATACTGTGAAAAAGAAGCACATTTTTCTACATATTTTATAGTATGTATTTTATTTTGTGTTGCACCTATATTTAGTTTAATATTAATCTTCTGCCTACTATTTGATCTTTCAGGAAAAAGAACTCAGTGAGAGCATTCCTGAAGAAACACTGCATGATTCAGGAAAAGCCATTTCAGAAGAAGACAGGGAAACATTAATTGTAAGCCAAAGGGTAGGAAGAAGCAAGAGACCTAAAAAAGATAGATTATCATGGCCGAAGTTCCAGTCAATTAAAAATAAAAAGATACTGGGGCACAGAAGATCTCACAGTACATCAGATGCATATGAGCCTGCTATACAGGATATTTCCCCTACAAGCACAGACACAGAGTCTCAATTTCAACAAGAAGTCCCTGTCAAAGAAAAAAAGGTAAGCCAAAAGAAACTGAAGTTCCCTAGCATTGGATTCAAAATGCACAGATCCAAAACAGACACACAAGACAAACAAAAAAAAGAAATAAAAACTACACTGTTATCTGAAAGAGAAAAAATAAACAAAGAAGATATCAGCCTGGAAAATGCTGAAATACTCACTGTTGAATACACCACATCTCCTGCTTATGAAATTAAAACAGAGGAGGTACAGGAAACTTTAACAAAAGACTTAAAAGACATGAAAAATGGCATTCCATCTCATGCAAAAAAATGCCCTGAAGTTGAAATAAATATTAAAAAAGAAAAAGACAAGGAATCAACAACAAAAGTTACTGTACCTGAAGTACCAGCTATAATAACACAGATAACAAAGCCCAATTTAGAAACACCTGATCTGAAAGAAAGCCCAACAAAACAAACACCACAAGCCTCATCAAAATCCCGAAAAAAGAAGCAGAAAGGAACAGCAGATAAAACAGAAAGAGAAAGTGGACTTAACATAGACATGATGGGTCCCACTGCACAAGGATCTATACAGGTAAAAGGCCTAGAAATAGGCACTGCTAAAGCAGAATTACACACAACGCCTGACGCAATGGAAACAGCAGAAAAACAAGCAGAAGGTGACACACAAAAACTAACAATTCAGAAAACAAAATTTGGGATTTCAGTGACCAAAAGAAAAGAGCAAGATGCTGAAAATGCCAAACTGGGAAGTGATGTTCCACATTCACGACCAGAAAAAGCAGCTGATAAAATTTCAGAGGATGGTAGGAATTTGGATATGAAACCTCACATGCCTGATGCAGAATCAGAAGTATCTACTTGGAAAATCCAAATACCATCATTCAAAATGTCCAAATATCCTAAAGCTGACATAAAAATACCAGGAGAAGAAAGGACAATTGAATCAGTAGATAGTGTAAAAAAGGCACAGAGAGAAGATGATGTCGTGCCCACAGGTGACGAAATCTTGCAGGTGGATTATGGCATGAAAATAGGAGAAAAAGATGCAGAGGTAAAAGAAAGTAAATTCAGACTGCCAAAGCTAAAATTACCTATATTTACCTGGACGACTACAAAGGATGAGCCAGGACAAAGCGAAAGTCAGGAAAGTGACACAGAAGAAAAAGTACCACAGAAAGGAATACAGCCATCCATAGAAGAAGATGCAATGACAGAAAAAAGTGTATCAGCAAAAGATATAGAGCCTCCAAGTGCAGAAACTGAAGATGAGATCTACAAAGAAAAAAGAAATGAGAGGGATATAAAAGAGCTGGGAGATCAGGTGACAATTGATAAAAAAGAAACTGTAAAAACTTACACAAAAGACATTCAATTCAATGAGATAGAAAAAGAAAAATTGACAAATACATATGTGGAAGAAATGAAAAATGGTGAAGTGAGAATAACATCAAAAAACCCACAAGAAATCTCACATACCGTGACGGCCGCAGGGGAGGG
>VXBO01002767.1:298-61953 GCA_013400135.1 Rhinoptilus africanus
CCAAAATACAGCTTCCTAAACCTAATATGTTTACCAAGTTAGAAGTGACTAAATATTTTCTATCATATTTTATTATATTTTACTACATTCTCTACTATATACTTAGTTGTCTCTTCTGAGCATAAAAATGATATACAGAACAGTGGTACAGATTCAGTGTCTATATCCCATCTTAGAGGTAAACTTAAAATATGATGAAAATAAAGTTAAAAAAAATTTACTCTAAAGGAGCAGTATAATATGCTTACAGATTTTCAGGCACATTTTACAAAGTGGCCTCAGGAATTGGAACTCTGGTAAGATGGAGTAATTACTGTCCCAGTTTTTACAACTTAACTAAGGTCTCTTTTTTTTTTAGGTCTTCTAGATGGCCTTTATCACCAATGGAAAGAAAGAGGCATAACCAGAGACCAATTCAGACCTCAGGTGGAGTGGATGATATGGTGGCAGGTATGTCTGCTTTCTCAAGGAATCATAAACCTTCCCTTAATATCTCAGCCATGTGCCTAATCTTAACCAGGATGGATTTGAGTCCCTCTATCTGACAAAAGGTATCTGAAAGACAGTACTGTACATAGGTAGGAGAAGATACTACTGAAAGCTGACTTTAGCTATCCTGCTTCTGGAGTTGCATTAAATTGGAGAACTGTGCATCACGTAGGATCTATCAGCTAGTATACCTGAGCTGAGGGCAGTGATGTCTTTAATGATGCAAACTTGCTTTGAGAGAACCTGTCTGTCTGAGCATTGAGCAGGCAAGGACTTACACTACCTTTTAGAAATAATTTTGAAAATTTGTACCAAGATTATACACATTCACTTTAACAACAAACAAAAAGTGGACACTGTTCGATTACTCGCAAAGCCCCACAATTCATTTTTCAATTTTTTTTTTCAGTTAAATTATGCCTTGTAAAAAGTTACAATAGCTCACACACAATATAAACAACAGCAAGAGAAATATTCCACTTTCAAAGCTTGTTAAGGCGTCTCTTGAAAAGGAACTAAGTTCTGTTCTTCTGCCCAACGTCTCCAGTTGATACACACATGAAACTTCAATTCCATTTAAAAAGAATTATCTCAAAGTACCCCCCATTCTGTGAAGTATGGGCTACAGTTCTATGTCTAACAGTTGAAAAATCAGGTAAAGTTACTGCTTCCCTATACAGACGGGTCCAAACATTGTATAACAATAGCCAATGGCTTCAAGTTTACAGTAGAATACAGGAGACTTCTTTTCCATCTGTATCTTCTTTCAGAGAATGAGAAGGTACTATATTTTTTCTCATTTGTCTTTTTCTTTCCCACCAAATGCTACACTTCATAACATTTGAAATGCTGGTGAAATGTATTTCCAGTTCTTAAGGAGGCCCAAGTATGAAATTAACTCCACCTCACTGGTGGTTTTGGATAAATAAAAGCTTAATAGGAATGGCAATATCTGACTCTGAGGTCTTATGAAACGACGTAAATAGTTTTCACTTTTATAATAATTTAAATCCTACAGATTGTAGTAATGAACTGAATCCCTTTTGAAGGCTTTTCAGTTCATTTTTGCAATCTGACTAGTATCTAGGATTATCCACATGAAGTCCACCTGTACCTATTGCACACATCAGTTGTACCAATGCCCACACACACATGCAAACAAAACTAAATCAGTGAGTGGTGAACTACGGGATGGAAGAATCCAAGATTTACACTAGTGAGAGCAGAATCAGACCTATCATATCTGAGACAGATATGATTGTCAGCAATAAAATGGCATATACTTTTAACTGCATGTGCTTGCAGGCAGCGTCAATGATTATCACTTGTATCTTGCAGTAAAAATTTTTCTTCTCATAGCAACACAGTATTTTCCAGTGGACTTTACCTGGTAGGTCACGAAATCCTTTGCAGTCGTGTGGAATGTTAAATCTCCAGAACCATACAGTTTCATACAGACTGGCTCTGAAACTTTAATCTTGTTTTCTAGGTATAAACACTTCTGATAATAAGAGAAATATGAACAGCAGTGTATGATCCCAAACAACAATTTATACTGAGTTAAAACATCAGTTTCACCCCTTAGACACAGGGCACAATTTATCGTCTTATCATATAATTAGAACAACAAAGCATGCAATTTGTTTATGCACCACTGACCTCTAAAGAGCTCATTGATATTGTGGATCCAGTTTCACTTCTTGATAATCCTGCATTGTCATCCAGCTCCGAGGCAATGAAATTCTTCACTGCTGTGCGGGGCTCAAATGGTAAATTCTGCATATGTTCTTGTGTGGGAAGATGCTGGTCTAAATTGATATTAAATTGGTCCATTACAGAAGGATTCATATTGAACTCTGGATTAACTTTGTAGTGCAACAGCCTTTCATGAGGCAAGGTATCCATGCCTATATTCATTTTGCTCTCGTCTTTCAGTGATGGCTGGGTGTTTACTGAGCCCCGGGGCATGACTATGTAGTCGCTTTCTATCACCCGTTCTTGAGGATGGACTATGTCCATATCTGCACCTCTCAAATTATCATCAGTGCATAAATACACAGTCCTCCGCAACTCACTGTTGTCTTTTTTCAAGCACTGATTGGCCAGTTCACTCATACTCATGGGCATATGGAGACCTGTTGGTTGCTGGATGATGACTTTGGAGATGATGTTTCCAGGCAAGGTAGAATAGCTCATTCCTTCAGGGTTTGGTCCCTTCTCCTCCTCTTCATCATTTAGTGAAATTCTAGAAAGTGTTCCTGTTATAGTAGCTGCTCTGCAAGGTCCAATGTCTTTATGCAGAACTGTGGGTCAGAGAACAGAATTCTTACAACATGAAACCGTGTCTGCCTAATAGTGCTTTTTCTAGTGGTTTTATTTAGCAGTGCTCCCTTTACCAATACCTCTTCTTAACTCCTTTTCACTTCTTTTCTATCCATTTAATAACTTTAATTCTATAAATGTTGTTTTGTGAAGTTTGTTTTTTTTCAATAAAAAATCAGCATCTCTTAATCTACTATGTATAACTGACACAGATCTCTGACTGAGCCTCAGTCATTTATATAAATTAAAATCATTTCTTCATTTACTCCTACTGCCTTACATAGATCTAAGGTGACCTACAGCTTAAGCAAAAGCCCACCACGTGGAACTCGATTAACGTTTTTCCTAAAAAATACACTATGACATCTGTACTGACATTATTAACTCCACATAAACTTCTGGAAAATGTCAAACAGATTGTAAGGCAGAATCATTCTGTCAATCCATTGTAATGATCTACCATAAGATTGTAACCATGAACATGTGTTCCTGAGCGCCTAAATGTTCCTTTTCACTGACTTTTAAAAATGATAAAAAAATAACCACATTGGGAACAAATTCCATTGATATCAGAAAGGCATATTTTGCTGCATCTGAAAAGGTTATAAAGAATATAAACGTGTCTCATAAAACTTGTCTCTTCTCATAATCCACTTTTGGTGTAGGCCTAGGCCTTCCTGGTCAAACTTGTAGCAATACCCGGGGGTTTTTTGTTGGGGTAAGATCCACATGTTAAAAGTTCTTAATCCTGTCACAGAATACAAAGTTTTCAGGAGGATGCATTCAAAAAGCATAACACCTATTCAATCACAATTATTGATCTTAAAAAATAAATATAAGTCTATAACTCAATGAAAGAATGACGGAAGTAATGAAAGAGAAAGGTTAGCTAGTAAGAAAAAAAAATTAAAACCAATTACTCGGCTTATTCCAGCTGGGTGCAAGGATTTTCTTGTCCCAGTTTAAAATATTTTAATTCACACCAGTGCTAGTTTGTGCAATAAAATCCAGCTCATGGGCTGAGACAGTTAGACAACTTGAAGTATCTCAGGTGTTACATTTACATCCCTTTTGGTAGCCTGAGGGCTCTGATGACCCAAATCCCCCGGTACCCGCCATGTTCCATAGCAAGCAGCTCATAAGGCATCCCACTTTCCCATCTCACACAAAACTGCATCTCATTTTTCTGTTATGAAAAGAGCAATTTGCCTCTAAACAACAGTGCACAAATACCCAACTTCAGTGTGGCTGCTTCATTGTTTCCAGCCACACTTGTTGAGACAATTCAACCAGTGATCTATTCTTGAACCTATCATTAGAAGAAACTGAGTTTAAACATTTATCTAGTAAAGCCTGTTCATAACTGTATTCAAAGTCCATCTCCTTAAGGATGCCCCTGATAAGGCTCTCCATAATGCAGAGCTATGTTGTCAAAGGTAAGAAGTAGGAGCTATATGGACCTATGCCGGGCTTTTGTCTCCATTGGATGGTGACAGACACGCATTTATGTTACAATGTACTGTCCTGCTCCCTTTAAAATACATGTGCATATTAAAACTAAACTATGTAGAAGAACTATTACCATATTGCAAGAAACCAAACTGGCATTTTTTTAAAGGTGAGTGACTAGAAACTCAAACTTTATCTTAATGAGATCAGCCTTCTTGGCTCCCCGTATAGCGAATGAAGAGACAGTGTCCTCCAGGTGGGTGACACAGAACAGCTAAGTCAGGCTTCTGTCCTGACTCACCCTGTGTAGAGGACACCCTCACTCTCTTTCTCACGTTATTGAAAGCAAAGGGTGTCTAGGCAGGACTGCCTCCCTCGGTAAAATTATCCTCCTAGACTTAAAAATTTCTATAGGGTTTGAAGGGTCATTTATTTTATACTGTGCTTCATTTAAGCAAGGTTTGCAAATAAATTGTTTAAAATGTGTTATTTTTAATATGTGGAAACAGAGCTGACTCATTAAAGATCACATTACTGAAATGTCTTTAAAAACCCATCTTATTCCAATAAAGTGGAATCAAATTTCATTTTTCTGATACCTTGTTGCTCAAGCTACTGCTGATTTCACTTAGAGCCCTAAAAAACTTATCCACTTTAAAAGTAAGTCAATTGATGCACCCTTGATGTAAATAGCTTTTAAATACACTACATTAATTTTTTTTTCTATAGCAAAATGACAGTTTCACATTTCTTTCTGTATTAGGACAAGGAAAATTTTGGGTGTAAGAAAGACTGATATTCTTTCCAAACCCATTTGCCTCTAATAGACAATCGTACCTTTGGTTGCTTCCCAACTGCTGAATTCTAGCAAAAGGCTTTTGTAAGAAAAAGAAATATATATACTTGTACAGTGGCATCAATTTCTGTTTACATTTATAAGTATGTGTTGTGAACAATTAAATTCTGATATTTTTCTGGTTTTCACTTGACTAGGAACTAGTACAAGACTTCTTTTTGTTGGCTAAATACTTTCTCAGTTTTCTTACCTGACCGACAAGCAATGTCCACGTCCTTTTCAAAATCAGTCTGTAACAAGAAACAACGAAATGGGACAAGCATTATTAATTGAAAACTTAACCAGAATACCTTTTTGCCAACTAGCTCTTCCAAAATGTCCTACTTACAGAGTCTCTTAAAAGTGGTTTCTTGTTGCTGAGAAGGTGAAGTGTATTGTTTTACAACAGCAGAGCTTTACAAAGTTTCCTAAAGTATAACTGGGTGGTTTTCAAAGTATGCTGCCTGACCAGAAAAAATAAAATAAAATAGGTGGAAGTAGAGTATATAATTTTAATAAAACGATACAGTGTATAGTTTTTTTATGTATATGGAAGAGTAACTTCTACATCGTATGGAAGGATCATCTTTAAGGAAGCTTTTCATATTAATTTCATAAACAGAAGTATGGAAAAAAAGCTTGCAATACAAATCACTGTGAATAAGTGTAATCCAATTATTCCACCCTGTCTGAAACATCATTAATTTGTTATGAAGTGGTTATTTGTTATATAACATTCTGTCCATCCTTGCTACTAATGTAATCACATAAAATTTGTAGTCCCTAAAAACAATTCCTAGTTATTTCTTTGGGCAACATCAAATTGTAAGAACTACGAATGACCAGTTGAAAGTCTAAGCACACTTTGCGCTGTTAAGCAAAACTATTTATCCTGTTATAGAATTCAATTAATTTTAAATTGAGCTTTTATTTCCACAGAAAGTTTATTACATGAAAAATGTTTAATAAAGCTGACCTCCTTCTTGCTTGTGAAGTTCAAACATTGCGTTATTTTTGCGTCATCGTTTTTTGATGGACATCTGCTTGCTGGGCCTTTCATGGTTTTTAGGGCCTGATCCTGTCCCCATTATAATCAATGACAAACTGTCACTGAAAGTGAAGGGACCAATATTTTGTCTTCTTATACTATCTAACAATATAGTAAATCCAAACTGGCATTCTAAGCCATTCACTATTTCCTTAATTCAAGCCACTAAATAGATTCCCCCTCTAGAATCTCTATCACTTTCTCCTTGTCTGAATTATTTTGAGAGGAACATTTTTCAAGGCCTCATGAAGGGAAGACTCTCAAATGTATCAGTGCTCTTTACACCAACAGTAGGAAAAGTCACGATATATTATTAGACTACTTTCACATTTTCTTATGTAAGAACCTTTTGTCATAAAGAACACTGGTAGAAGATACTAATTCACTGTGCTCCGCTAAATGATCACACCAGTAATTTAAAACCTGCTACAAGATTTAAGCAAGCAGATAATGATCTAATCCGACTTATGCTTAAAAATGGTGTTTATATTTCATCTGTGCATACTTGCCATGTACAGTACTGTAAGGTTTGGGGTTTTTTTTGGATAGAAACACTAAATTAAGAGTTAAAGAAAAAAAATATAAGCTAACCATGATTTGAGCATGTCCATTAGGAAAAGAACTTGAAGAATCTGCATTGATTGGATCCTGGCAATTTCTCAGTCGACATCTGAATGCATCTTGAACCTGTGAAAACAATATCTTATACTGATTCCTGCACAACACCATACATTCCACTCCTACTGAAGATCAAATAAACTGTATGGAATACAGTGCATGACTTTTCTTTAGCATACTTAAAAACCAGAAATGCTTATTTCTGCCATCTCATACATTTGCTATATTTTGTGGTTGCTGCAAAGTCTGTTAGTCTGTCACACCAAGACTACAGAATTAGATTTGCCTATGGACATAATTAACTAGTAGTTAGTGATTATCTGGTACTCAAGCCAAATCTGTCTTGGGTGATATAGTATTTGGCTTTGTCCTCTTGTTCCATTTGGTACAGGTCTGATAGCTGAGTTAATAGATATACTATTAGCTATTGCAAAATAAAATATATCATCTTCTGCTTGATAATTGTAAGATACTTGAAAGACAGTTCTTAACAGTTGCTATAATCAGATACAGAGTGCTCTCCTAATTATACTTTAAAGAATAAGTCAATTTGAAAGATGTTACTGCCTCCAATCATAAGCTCTAACTCTGTGTATAGTGAATCTCATGCATCTCTTCTAGGAGAAAAATTCTTCAGACCAGGTAAATATCTTCAGTGTGAGGAGAACTAGAAGAAAAGTGGACTGTTTGCTCAGAGTTTGATTTCTTGAAACTAAAAAAAACCCCAGAGCTTCTCAGAAATTACTGTTTACTAACGTGATCCATAAAGTAAATTGGAAGATAAATTTGAAGACTTGTCCCTAAAGCACAAGTGTATTTGAGGGATTACCTTTTCATAGGAAAAGCTATTTTTATTTTGATTTGGGGCAGAATATGTGTCTAAAGAAATATTATTATACAACACTTTTGTCAGAAAGATTTTGTTCAACAGAGCGGCACATTCAAAAGAAAAATACAGGTCCTGTTTGGTGACAGTAGATTGCAAACACGTTTTACTGCTTTGTCACATGCATCACAGTAAGGACAGCAAGGCGACTTTAAAACCTCAGTTTCAACACCTGCATTTTGGTTGCAGAAATGCAAGTATCCATATTAGCAACCTGATTACAAGATGTGACTTGGAAAGCAGGGACTTAGTTGGATGACCTCTAATCAAAACAAACTAGTATCATTTCTCGTTTGAATATGAAAATACTTTCAATGAAATGCCTACAAAAATCTACATTCCATTTATTATATGTAGAAATTACTTGATGTCTTATTCAAAATACTTAAAAGGGAGAAAATCATATTCTACTCATGGACATTTTGTGAACAGCAGAAGAGGATAATTCATTAATTGTTGCTGATGAAAAGCCGTCCCCTTTCAATACATCGTATTCTACCACAAGCCGGTTAGGAGGTTTCACAAAAGGGAAAATGAAATAGAAAAAAAATTATTTATTTTTATAATTAAGATGCATTATTTTAAAATACTTAATTGTTAAATGAGTATGGGTGATGTGCAGTCTTGGTAAGTGACGGTTGCTGGTGGAGGAAGCCTGATACATAGCAGAAAGAAGAATGAAGCAAGGTGGGAAGGTCCAGATTGATTTCAAGACACTGAGACTTCCCACATGTGGTAGGGTAATGTAAAGTGTGCTTGACCTGTATTGTGACTCAGAATCTGATTTTAGGCACTGCACTTGCTGTGGTTTTCCATGTATTTGACTTTAATTTAATTGGGCATCTCCCAGTTGTAGCAAATTTAATCCAAGTTTTCTCTCACTTTATCAATGCTGAAGTCAGGTCACACTTCAGGGTTTTGGGCTCTTGGATAAGCACTGGCACAGTGATTTCACTAAAAAATAAAATAAAAAAATCCCTCCCTCCAAAGGATCCCTGGCTGTGCTGAATCTAATCTCAAATCTCAAGATGCTTGACCCCAAAGCGTTATTACTTCAGAACACACTGTGTGATCTCTCAATCTGTGCTGTGTCCCTCCTCCTTAGTTTTGGGACTCTGTGTTCATGAAGCTTCCCCAGTTCAGATAGCTCTATAGATCTCCAGAATCTCATGTCCTACTTTTCCTACCTTGTATATGAAAGTGGTGAATCTTGATGTTAGGATCCTTTTAAATGTGCATGTTTCTTACAATGTTTCTGAAGTGCAAGCAGCATATGATTTGAACATGTTAACAGAATGTAGCTGTATCCATCATACTGACGTATGTTGTAACTTCTAGGTGTCCTCACACATCAGAAATAAAAAGGTTGAACTTTCTAAGTACCAGCTTATTTTTCTAAACTGCTTGCTCAAACTTGTTGTTTGAGTACGTAAAGACTGTGCTGCCTTTACATTTTACTTTGAAACATAATCTGGCTTTTAACATCAAGTTACAAGATTTTCTTAGAGGCAAGCAGAGCAGGAGACAGATGTGATGAACGTGTGGATACCAGGGAAGTGGTTTCCTTAGCAACAGTAACCAACTCCAAGCTTTTATAACTTACCCTCTCCCTACTCATGCACTCTTTATTTTTCGCCTGCAATACAGAAATGTGGGCTTCAGACGCCAACGATGCATTTAATCCAAATGCTCTCTAGTCAGCAGAGCACAGCAAAAGAAGAAAATACACGTGGGTTCCTCCCATCCCCAGCATTAACAGGAGTTACTCAGTGTGATTCAAATAAGCTTTAGAGCGTCTCATGTTCAAGCAGGTCAGGCAAATGGTTTTGCTCTGATGGAGAAGCTTCAGCACTAACCTCACCTATCACTCTCTGTTCTGTCACACTCTCTGTTCTGTCTCTGTTCACCATCTTCCAATGCCCAATTAGGTATTTAAACAGCAAGAAGAGGGAAAAAAAACAACCAGTAGGCTTTTTGGGCTAAGGCAGCAACATAAAGCAATGATATCTAACTATTATTTTGTGTTTTCCTTGCCTAATTTCCAAATGGTTTATAAGAAGTCTCATGCTTAAGAAGTATTATATTTATCTTAGAAGTTAGGAAATGGATTTATAGAAAGATTTAATGTCTTTCCAAAAGACGCTGAATTGATGGAGGGCAGAAATAGACACAACACATCACTTAGTTCAAGCTGTATGTCTTATTCAGTGAACATCCCTGGCTTATAATGCAGCCCTTGTAGCACAAGATCCTCGATATAGCATACTAGAGAAAGTAAAAAGCGTTTCCATCATTTATGTTTATATCAATATAACTAAGAGGAAAACTGGCGGGTTTATATACATATAATTGTAAAAGTCTGTATCTTTTCGTAATGTAACAACAATAAAGGCATAGTAAAGCAGGGCTGTCCTCTTCTTCATTTGAATTTTATGGTGATATATTCCACCCCATATTTTTTTTCCCTGACAGTCAGAATTATTGTTTTGCCTGTGCTGGCGTGCTATAAATATTAGAACAATCCTATAGGCTATAACTGAGATAGCTTTGTAGCTGTCATCAAGAGTGACAAATATGTTGGCCGGGTTTCCCTGACAGGCACCGGCAGAGCGAAATGCTTTTGCAAACAGAAAGAAAGAGACTGTTCTTTTGGCTGGGGAAGTACCCTGTGCAGTGCACAGACTGCATTGCACACTGTGCATGATGGCCACTATCTTGGCTTGTACTCATGTAAGGGTCTCTGAAGCTAGAAAGCCAGACCTTCTAGAGCCAGGCTGAAACATAACTTACTGGAATTATGTCTCTTTCTGTGTTAGAACTTGTTGCCGTAAACAATTACATCTGCTGCTGCAAATCGGTCCATATAGGTGCAGACCGTACACATTTTTGAAACAAAAATTGTTTCAAGTGCATCAACTTTTAATTCTTTGCTGTTCTTGAAGAACTTCCTATTAATTTTCTTTTTTCATTTAAAAAAAAAAAAAAAACAACCCAACTTTAATAAGTTCCTCAAGTGTTTTTGCTGAGTTTACAATTTATATCTGAAGGACTAAAGAAGATTCAATGTGTTCTGTCAAATAGAGTCCCAACAGCAATATGCCTAAGGTTCTTTGTCTTCCATCACCAGCATTATCATCATCTTCACTAGAGCTAATCTGCTGACTAGTGAATGTTGTTTCTGTACATTTACTTCTGCCTAAGTCGTCATGACTGAAGAGGAAGGGACAACCTTATCAAACTTAGGTGCTTTATGGGCCTCACTGGGAAATTTTCTCATGAGGTAATTTCTTAAAATACATGTAGATAGATTGATTAACTGTTTTATCAAATGCCAGTGTTAGGACCAGGAGGTGTAACTGCCAAGTCTGGCTTGCGGGAATAACTCCTTTAGGTAGTTAAATGGAGTAATGATTCTTTGCAGTAAGATGAGATATATATGTATATATGTGACTTGCTAGAAGAGCAGCGAATAAAACAAATCATAACTAACTGATTGCCTACACACAAACAATTAAGATTCTGAATTCCTGTATAAACATCTTTATAAGCAGATATTTTTGCATATTGCTTGCACTAGAACCAGAGAGTTAAAAGTGGTTCAAGTCAAGTTACAAATTTGAAAACTGACTTTACTTATAGAAAAGACTAATTCCACCTCTATCACCACAGTCCTACCTGTGAGCAGGGTCAGACAATAACTTTTCCATGAGATGTTCGGCAATATCAAAGCGTTCCCTGGGAATGAAGCATTTGCAGCAAACAGCTGTCATTAGAGTAGGGAACCTGTATTGAATTCAAGGCTTGGGGCACTGTGGGAAGATGCCTGTCCAATTTCATCTTAAATAGTCAAAATATTTTTTTTCCAAATGAAGTCCTTCATCACTGCACTGAGGCAGGCTTTGATATCTGACTTTTTTTTTTTTTACTTTATACCGTGCTATGCTATGATATTGTTAGAATTTCTCATGGATTTTGGCCTGTTATTTGATGAAATCAGTGACCGATAACCAGGTATGTGTTGCATCCTCTCTGCATCCTCACAAAGGACAGAAGGAAATGGAATTAAGGCATGAAGAAATGGAATGAAGCTCCTTCAGGGGAAGTTCAGATTGGACGTTAGGAAAAGATTCCTCATTGAGAGGGTGGTTAGTCACTGGAACAGGCTCCCCAGGGAAGTGGTCTTGTCACCAAGCCTGTTAGAGTTCAAGGAGCATCTGGATGATCTTAGTCATATGGTTTAGTTAGAGGTAGTCCTGCAAGGAGCAGGGAGTTGGACTCAGTGATCCTTATAGGTCTCTTCCAACTTGAGATATTCTATGATTCTATGAAAGATAACGTTGTTTATACCACTTTGTTTTTGAAGATTTCATCTGCAACTCTGCGCTAAAAAAATGTCTTTCAAAATAAAAATGGTTCCTCAGGAAAGTAAGCAGGAGGTGGTATGCCCTTTCCAGGCTAATTATTATATCCCAGTGGAAATACAAATTTCATAGACAGGAAAACCAATATGGAACTGCCGTTCTTTCTACTGAAAATAGTTGCAGTGTCTTACTGTTTCACTAAAAGAATATGTGAAATGATGGCTTTCAGTTCTACAGATGAGAAAACCTCTTTCACAGATGTAAATCATATAGGCAAAGAAAATGCTGTAGAAAATAAGGGGACAGCAAGACAATTCTACATAAAATAGATCTGTCTTGCCTATTGTCTCATATTTTGCATGTATTTTTAACCTGAAAAAAAAAGAAAGAAAAAAACAACAAAAAAAGAAAAAGTATTAAAGCATGTAAGCCCCTACCACTATGAAAGCTGATAAACTAGGAAACCCAGAAGTTCATAACATCTAACAACTTGAATAATGTGGGATGGAGTCGGAACAATGGAATGTGCAAATTTATGCAAGATATTGATAAGATTTTGCCTTAAAAATTGAAAACTTAATTATTTGATAAGATAATCACATATGCATACTGTATAGGATAGTGATATAAAGTTCATGCAAAGTGGTGTGTTACTGAAAGATTGAAATAAATTTTGTCATTCATAATTATTTCTCATGAATATAGTGAGTTTCAACGTTTAAAGGATGTGAACTGTGAAAAGGGAAACCACTGTGTAAGACTCTTCACTCAGCATTGACAATAAGCTTTTCTTGAAACAACTTCCTGGTTTTTTAGTCCGGAAGTGCTTTTAAATAACTCTTGCCAATCACAAGGAACCATGCTAGACAGGGTAATTTGGTTTATCAATGTGGTAAATAGCCTGAAGTTGATAACTGGCTAATGCATAGGTATGCTGGTGGACCAGGTTACTGCTCTCCAGTCTGGCTCTGCCTGCTTACTTTTGAAAGATGGTCCCACTACCACAGATGTGCCAGCAAAGCTGTTGTGTCGTGTTGTGCTTTCAAACTCATCTCAATAGTAGGATTAGTTAGCAGATTAAATAGGTTAGAGAAGCCGTGACCAGAGCCAGGTTAAAGAGCACTTGTGTGGTAGATTTCCGTCAGATTTCAGTGGTGAAGAATTCCGTGGTGGGTGGCACTGAGCAGTGAAGGGCAGACTGGGGCCTTGGCTTTTCCTTGCTGTTCTCAAACCATTTATCTGTCTTCATCCTCACTTTCCCCATAACTTAATTATACTACCTTAAGTATGTACCTGAGTTTGTAGAACTCAAAGGGCAGATGTTCGCCAACACAACACCTTATCTGCGTGTGTCCTCTTTCAGGGACACTATAAGCAGAAATCATTTTGTGTTTGAATCAGTTTTAGAGACTTTAAAAATCTATAGATTTTTGGTGTTCAGGAAAATTGCATTCATGTTAGCATTTCTGCATACTCACAATATTGGGAAAGCCTAACACTTAAAAATAAAATAAACTTGGGAATGATTAAAAGCCACCTTTACTTAAGTGGGTACGGTTTTATACTGAAATTGACATTCTAAACCTGGAATTAACTGATCTTTCCCCTCTCTCTTTCACTTGTTCCTCTACACCTCACCATAAAATACCTTTCTCTTTCTTTGAAATAGATTTCCACAGAGCAAGCTGTGTATAACGTCAAAGACAAGTTGAGAGATTAACAGGAGTGTAGCCCTTTAGAAAACTGGGAAGCCATTCCTCACCTCCCTTCGGAGAATACAATGGACCATGACAATAACAAAGCCTTGTAATGAATCAAATACTGCAAAAAGTATCTGAAATAATATTGATCTTTTGTCTGTCATGGCCAGAACTGCAGACATCCAAGTCAGCGCCAGAAGTGGCAACACCACACAGGAACTCCAAAGGGATGCCCTATTGAAAAAAAGAGAAAAGCAGCATTGTAATATTGTAAAAAATTAGTAAAACTCACTATTAAAATAAAACACATTTATGGCAATTTATCAAGCTAACTTGCAAATCACAGACAAGAATGTAACAGTGTTGGTATTTTATGTTCTAAAGAATATCCTGCATTCAGTTAATAAAGACAATTGTGATTTTTTTGTTGTTGTTAAAAAGTATTTAAACGTGCTCAGCACTCTATATAGTGTTAGCAAACACGGTTGGCATCATCAAACTATTGTCTCACATGCACTGTATAAGATTTGTAACAAGAAGATGTAAATGATCAGGACTAACATGGCATTACTGGCGGTGGTGGCTGACAAAGCTGTTGTTGAAACTACTCCACACTTGGCACATTTGAGCGTCAAACCGCTATGAGGCTCACTCATCTGACTGCAAACAAACAGAACACCCACAAAAAGAACAAAATATTGAATTGTCACCAAAAAACGTTGCTACTGAAATTTAGCTTTTAAATATGACGTCATGCAGAAAAAGTAAGTAGACTTATTCAGGATGAATGCTCTATGTTGTTGCAAAACTGTACTTTGTACTTTACATTATTGTTAGCTTTAAATGTTAATGCTATGGGGCTTCATTTCATGCAGACTCTAGTTCTTCCATTTAAGCTAAAAAAGGCCCCAAATGCCCAGTAATCAAAACTGCTCAGTACACTGAAGTAAACATAAGCACGTGCTAGGATAGACACACAAAGTGAAATCCCTCTATTCAGACCTGTTAAAAGGCTGTTGTATCCAAACTTGCTTGAGAAACAGTCTAGGACACTTAAAGGAGGAGTATGAAATATGTACAATTACAGACCATTAATAAGGAAAGGAACCTGCAAAACGTATTCAAGCATCACATCAGTTTGGGCAAACTGTATAGTCAGATTTGCTCTAATGATCTGAATGGCCCACTAACATTTGGAGTGATTTTATTCACGCCATATGAAGGTCTGAATACAGGGCTTGAAATGTATGGAATCTGATGAAATAAATATCAGTTGCCACTAAAAAAAGGGTGACCTGTTTTGCATTTTAATAAAACACAGTACACAAGCATTAAGCTCAAAGCATTTTGTAGACAATTGTACCTCGGCACCTGTCAGAAGAGTTAAAGGGCAAAACCTGGAATTTAAATTTTCTTTACATCCAGCATGCATTCAACTTCCTAAGTCGACTAAATAAAGACTTTTACTACTCCTTCTCTTTCTGTTATCAGAATAACCATAGCTGACCGAGATGCAACAGGAAGGGTGCTTTACCTATTCCCAGCTGGAAAGTGGTCAACACGGTGAAGATCGGTAACATTTCAGTTTTTTCCCCAGTTATTTCAAACAACAGAACACCTTTTTATTGCCAAACCCAGCATTCACAAGGTTTTTAACATACTACCCAAAACAACATTAAACTCCAGTGATTTCCATTTTGATAAACCAAACGATGACTTTCCATTAAAAAAAGGCAGTACATTTTCCATTAAAATGCATTTTTTTCCATAAAAAGACCAAACAGTGAGAACCATGACTTTGTATAAGGTGATTGTATGGTGTGAAAACAAGTCAGCGAATCTACACCAGTTTAGACCAATTAAAGATTTACATTAATGAATGAACTAGAAAAATGCCTTGGGTAAGCTTAACCTAAGCTTGGGAAAATACTTTCCGTCTTTTCTTGGCAATACTTCAATGATATCAGCCTGGATTATTACCTTTGCCTCTATAGATTTGTTTTGGATCTTGCAAATAATAGAACTTGATGTGTATACAGACTAAATACAACCTTTCTGGCCGCGTATATATGCATGCTACCTCTTATGCCAGGAAAATGATTGATATCCATCAAGACACTTGTTGATTCTCCATACGCTTATTAAGGTGGAAAAAAACATAGGGAGTTCATATATTTTGCCCCATTCACTGCTTTAAATCCTACACAAATAATTTCTACAGCTGAACTTTTGACAGAACTTTTGACAAATATAAGTTGAATGTTTGCCAGAAAGAATAAAGTTGCCTTCCCGAGCATGACTGGCAAGACGTATTTGAGAAATGTATGACAATCCCCTTTCTACTGGAGGTCAAATGTGGCACCAGTTTCTATGCCCCAAAGAATGACTCAAGACTTTTCATCTGCCAAGTAGTATCAAGGAATACTGTTGCCAAGCCACCATCTCATACTATCACAAAAGTTAAGAGTGTTTCTCTATTACGGCATCTACATGTGTTCCCAGAATAGCTGGATTGTTTCTGACAAAATAATTTCTAGTTCTTTATCCTTTTACTTTAAAATAAAACACCTCTTTACTAAGTTACCTACTGTTAGAAAGCAAGTTATTTGTTTCATCAGGAAAGTATACAATAAGCAAATAGATTTCTATAGCTGACAACTGAGTAGCTGAAAAAAAAAATGATGCGGTTAAATCACAGCTTGGATATCCTTAGAAAATGTACAAAGCAAACCTGTGGCTGCTCCAGTTCCTTAAATCACTGTAATTAGAGCAGATGCGAATTTGAATCAGTGATTACTAAGTTATTACTACTCTTGAAATAATTTGGATTGTTTTATAATATTCTTGGTTTCATCAGTGTTATTACACATTTAAGAATGTTGATGAAGCAACTAGACAAAAGTAAGGTGAAGAAATTAATGCTTTCTAGTGAAAAAAGAGGAAGAGGGAAGAAACAAAATGAAAGCTTTTGGTACATATTTGCCAGAATATTGATGAAAGAGCTGAAAACCAAAAAGATTTAATTGAATTAATATTAAATGCAAATCACACAAGCTGAAGTATGTGTCATGGATTTGCTCATCTAACCAATGAATTGAACTTATTAGGAATGCTACTGTTAGTGAAGTGTTACAATAATTCAAAGTGAAGCAGTAATAAATTTACCCATAGCAATAATACACAGTAAAATAAAGATATCATTGCTTATGATTGCTAGAAGTGCATTGGTGCTGTTAACTGTAAGCTGGCCCAAAAGACAATACTAGAACACGTAGCTGTAAAAAATAATTGTGCAAAGTTTAAATATACTTTCATAAGCATTAAGAAGGTGATGATGCATTTGTGAAATATTTTTCTCCAATATGGAATGAACGTAAGTTTGCCGCTGCAGTACTTCAAATCATTGTCATCCACTGAAAAAGTGTCTG
Source organism: Rhinoptilus africanus (assembly GCA_013400135.1). Lineage (NCBI taxonomy): Eukaryota > Metazoa > Chordata > Aves > Charadriiformes > Glareolidae > Rhinoptilus > Rhinoptilus africanus. Next base: position 17,435 of record VXBO01002767.1, read on the forward strand.
ATACCATCACTGTCATAATCCTTTCTTCTGATTATAACTAACAGAATTTGAATGTAAATGCAAATAAATAAACAATGACACAGAATTTCCTTTAACCTATTTTCTTTTTTTGCTTTTAAAACATTTTTTTTTTACTTTGAAATTCTGTTACACTAATTTAGAACATACATCTATGTAGATGTGAATGTAAGATCAATGGCAAGTTCTTCACACAGTCAGAATTGCAGAATAGCTTTGACTTCAGTAAGGCATATATTGCTGTAAAATATATTTTATAACAGTTTACACAAATAAGTAACATTCCCACCATAGTAATTAAAGTTGATAACTAGACAAAAATAATCATTTCCTTCAGTACACACAGTTCATAAAACTGTTTTCCTAACTGCAACAACTTTATGTACGTGACATTCTTGTGAAACCTCCGCTCAGATTTGTTTAATCTTCATTATTATTAACTTAATACTGTTGTACTTGTGTTTTATTATATTTAGTTTGTTTAGTTGCATTCCCTCAGGATAATGCAACAGCAGCTTTTGAGATGAATGGAATCTGTTAGACACACTGTTACACTGATATAAAAGTTCAAAGTACAATCAAAAGCATTTTTGGTGAATATCTGTAATTGAAAATTGGTGATACAATTTCAATATGCTTTAAAATAACCCAGTTATTGCTTACCCCGCTCTGTGTTTGAGTTTTTTATCTAGGATTCCATCTCTGGAAACAAGTTTATTAAATACCAAAATGCCAATCACCATGTTGACCTGTCAAACAGAAAACAAACAGTTGATCTTTCATTGCCTGAAAGGAAGCGTTTTATCCTACTACTTCAGAAAAAGGTTTTTACAGGCCTGCAAAATTCCTCCTGTTACATTTCTGAGTATTCCACCAGAAACTGTGTAACACTATTGCTAAATGCGCCAAAAGTGTTTATTCTCAAGTGGGTAACACATATGCACACCTCAACAGGCTTATCTTTGAATCTTGAATTACACCTGGTATCGAGTCATATGCATACACATCTGCTGGCCAGAAGCTTGAGTAATACAGCTTTAATATTTCCTCGGTTTTAATTGCAGCGATATATCCTATTCCAGGAAAACCACTGCATTTGAGGTGTGCGTACAGGGAAGAGGTAATCAGAGCACACGGTGACCGTAACCGGTCATCCTTTTTAAGCACTGGGGGCCTATGTGGGTGTTCCCACTTATGCAGAAACATCCTGTGGTTTTCCACATCCTCCTGCACATTAGTCATTGCCTATGTCATTCACCAAAATGCCACTCTTGAGCCTTGTTTGACTGCAGTTTCCTTTTTTTTGTTGGCCAGATGAATGCCTGGGGTAAGTCTGTTTCACTCCACTAAAGTAAATGGTGTTATGAACACATACATGGGTTGAAGACCTAACCTAAAAAAAAAATTCAAGTGTTTCAGCAGTCAGACTTTGGCACTCAGTGGACATACTAATGGCATTTAATGGACAACTTAATGACTGTTATTATCCATTTGTATTACTGAACTGAACTCTACGAACCTGTCTCTGCATGGCCTGCAAAGAGGTAATACCAAGTTTTGAATCTATTAAATAAATGTTCCTTTTTTTTTTTTTTTTATTAGAGAAGGGTAATCCGTTTTTCCTTTCATGCAGATTTTACAAGACCTGTGCCAAAATGCCTAATTGTTGCCAGTCCGTCCTGCCAACTCTTTCCCAGCTTTTCTTATTATCACTTTATTTTCAGCATTTACATTTTTCAGCTGATGTTATATAATTCTTTTGCTTCGAACACTTAGGCTTAAGTGGCTGCATAGAACAGCTCCTTCCACAGCTACTCGCTAATGGCAGGGCAAACTGCGACTGCGAACTTCAACAATCTCTGAACAAAGCTTGCCAATTACACAGAGAACATACAGTTCCATGTGAAAATTATGGCTGGCTTTTTGTAAACACCCTTGGCTCCTCTATCATGACAAGGACTGCGAGTTGTACAAAAGGATCCTGGCTTGACTCCAGACAACGATGAGACAAACTCTATGGGAGTAGTAAACATCCATTTCTGGAAAATCCATGTAGCTAAATGGCTATAACTTTGATGTCTACTAAGACCGATTTGCTTTTGTAAGGGGAAATCAGAAATAACCCGTGTTGATAGACTTATCCTAGTATAAAATTAGTGGAGCGAAAAGAAGAATGAGAATCAAAATCTGTAAGGGAAAAATGCTAAAGAAATTATTGTAAAAAATCCATACAGACTGTAGAGCAGATGACTGATAGCCAATGGCACATGCAGGGTGCAATTCATCTTGCCCTAAAGTAGATACCTGCAGTAATTCTGATGGTTTGAGCCCTTAAAGTGTGTATTTTTCTCCCCTGACAATGAAATATGACTTGGGCTATCTAGCTCAGATGCAGAAATCTACATTGCAGATGCCTACAATTAGGCAAAATGAATCCCCCACCTACATGCATTTCCAGAGATGTGGAAGATTAATACACAAACAAGTAACATTTCCCAGCTATGATGATTTTTTTCTTTGCCTTCAAAAGCAGTAGCCATGGAGAACTTGCTGGCTGTTCCACTCCTCCTGTTGCTTTTGCTGGCACAGCGATACACTGCCAAGCAGCACTCTATCAAGACTGTCACCGAACTTTACAAGGCACTGACAATTGTGTAGATGCTACTCATAATAACCCAGTGATGTCCGTAACAAGTTTTCTGTGCCACTAATCAGTACATTATTCTTTCACAGCTTATTGTGTAAACATGGAGAGATAATTGATATAAAGAAGTGATTAAATGAATCATGCATTCAAAATATCAAAGGTATGTTAAACAATACTGAGCTCCATATTAACAGCAAAATGTAATGCTACTGTACAGCTACGCTTTTATAATTTAAATAGCACATTCCATATGAAAATACTGGAAAGCATATTGATGTTTACCAAGACAACAGCAGCTGCAGGTCCAACGAAAGCATAAAGCAGCCCTCCTTCAAGAGACAGCCAACAGCTGGAAAGAACATTAGAGAAGAACTAACACAAATTAAAAATAAGTATAACACATTAACAAGAAAGCATTAATAATAATTACAGCATAAGATTCTTCTGCTGTATGTTCAATCCTACATATAGAGATTCATATGCACACACATAAAATAATTACTTTGTTGATATGATGATGTAGAGAGTTGAAAGTTATTTCCATTACCAACTGTTAATGTTTCAAAAATTTTAATGTGAATTATACATATACCAAAACGCCTAAAATGTATTAAAAGCACAATAGAAAAGAAGTTTGCAAATCTTTATTGAAACTCCTTTAACTAGGTATGATGAGTTAACTGAACCGGACTTGCCAGGTAGGTATCTACAAACATTTCCAGCTTACAATGTCTGACAGTTCTATTCTTAAAGCCATGAAAGGTCAAGTACCTGTAACAGTGCTTCAGAAAAAGCAGGTTTCTACATATCTTCTCTTATGTCATTTTGTAACTGCTATTAGAACTAGGTCTTACAGACAATATTCCCATTAAAGAATAAACATATATGATCTAACTGTTTTGTATTCTCTGGAATATTTTGCAAACAATTTAAATGTATATTTTAAAGCATCTGAAAACTGTATTTTCTGGTGAGCTACCAATCTTGCATAGTTTGTCATACTGCATCAGGGTTTTCATGGCGAACCATCAGATTTCCAAACACAGAGCGCTTGCAGAATCAAACTCTAAATATTTGATACACCATGATGTAAAGCTTTCCATATCTGCAAAAGATCAGGAGCTGCACACACTGAAGTAAATGCAGCTGTGCTATTTTCCCAGTGATTACACATTCAAAGAACTGCATGTTTATTTGAATGCATGATCACACCTACATATAAGAAGACTCAAGTATATGGATTCAAATAATTTACTTGGTTCTCACATCCAGAAACATTCACATCAGAATCATACATATTTTCTTTATTTTCCAGTACTGCTTTTGTACTTTTTGAAATCCAAGTAAATTAAATGCAAGCACATCATAATATTACTGGTCTGTTATGGTTGGAATTCTAACTGCAAAGAACAAGCGTGTTTCCCATTGTAACGAAGCCATGTGAAATCTACCACACGAACCCAAATGCATCAGTGTGCAAAATTCTGGAATGATAAATTGATGCAAATAGTTCATATCTGCTTCGCTGTTAAAAAAGCAATATATGTCAGGCTATCCTACATCAAAAACCAACTAGAGCAATAATGTGCAATTTATTTTTGTGATGTCAAAGAAAAATGTTTTCAAAATTTTCTTCAGTTTTTCTTGGTATTCTTTCAAAACCTAAGTTATTTATCATGAGAGACTGAGAACTTGGATTTCTGGAAGAGAGAAAATTATTCACAGTACATTTCCCTACCACCGTGAACTTTTAAACATAGTGAAGATGACCACTCTGCATAACTTCTACATGTAATTAAAATTTACATGTACATTGGGAGATAGAAAATAAAAATAGTTGCCTTGTTGTATTTGAAACATAATTTCAGTTACCTGTGCTGAAAAAAAGGGTCAACAAGGTTTTTCGGCAGAGCTGGAAAAAATGTAGAGGTTGTCCTCTTTTCTTTACACAATCTCAATTTTCAACAACCTGGATTTTTACCATGAGGCAATTGTCAACTTTTTACTATTTTGTTTTACATATTTTTACTATTTTTTACTATTTTTCTTCTCTTCTTTTTCTTCGCTCTGATAGCTTTTTTCTATGCTTCATAGTTGTTTTTATTTTGCTCTCCTGTTCTGTCCTCTTTCTCCCTGATCCCCACATAGCAGAAAGCCATATAAATTGATTAGTATTAAGAGCATCCAGTGGTGGTTTTATGGGACCATGTCACACGGTCATAAAATTCTGCTGAGTGATGAAGTATCTGTAAACTTGCTCCTGTGTCCTGTACATTTTGTAAGTTGTTTGATGCTCTCCAGGAGAATGGTTCTTTGTCTTAGGAGAGCATGACTATGACAGAATTTTAATTTTTGCTGATGCAGCTCAATCCTGGACGTTATCTGTACTGCTCATTAATATGGCCATTAGTAGCACTGTATGTAAACATGAGCAGGTCACATAGGTTTATCAGCTGTAGCTTGTAGTAGTGGTGCTTTCACAGCTCTATTAGACTCACGGAAATAGTTGGAAAAAGCAGTCAAGCTTTCAGACACACAGATCTTTTTCAGATATCCTGAAATATCTAAAAACTTCTCACTGTGCTTCTGTATCTATATCAGTACAAGTGTCTGTGTGAAGTATTTTTCATATGTAGTTTTAAATGTCCAGTAATATAATTGTCTAATCATTAGGACTGAAAGAAAAAGACAGAAATTAGAGACTGTTGATCACAGAACTTGTTGGAGCATGAACAGTTCAAGCCACCCCCATCAGTAATATACCGTATGAAACTGAGATCTCCTTCAAAATCTTTGGTCCTTCTCCCTTTCCATCTATCTCTTCATGTATGCAACTATGGGACTGGAATAAACTCCTTCATTTGCAGTCTTAATTTTCTCCATTTAAAACCTTCGTTTTCAAAAATAGCATCTTAAAGACCAGGAATAGTTTGCAACAGGACACATTTCTGATGGCAGTATGTGTGTAACTGATTGCAGCCAAACAGGCCAAATATAGTGTAAGCAGTTAAAAAACTTACACAAGTGCTTTAATTATGAGAGGAGGAGCAGGACAGGAGCTCTGCTTTTACACCACTCAGCAGTTGTTATGGGACACAATTCTTTGCTGGCTTTTAGAGTGGGACAGCACATCAGCTGGTGGTGGAGGAGGAATCTCCATTCCTTTCTTTCTCTGTTTTCCTTATGTAATTCTGATGTCAAATGCCAAGAAAATGTTTTTGCAAATAAAATCAGAAAGTTGCGTTATGGTTCTATTTGTCCCTTATACACCTCCTTTGGTGCTTTTGTCCCGTGGTACTGTTTGCTGAGTTTGGGTCCCGAGAGAGGAGCTGTTACATGTAGAGACCCGCTCTTTTTCACGTTCCAGGTTACCCTTAATGAATGATTTGTTGCTTTGTCTGAATATTTCAGTATATCCTCTTTTAAAAATGCATTCAGCCCAGGAAGGAAGCAGGAAGCAACACTAACTACAGCAAGTAGTCACACATGAATAATTTCAGTAGAGTAAATGCAACGGGATTAATCCTGCAAGGGACAGAGCTACATCCCCAGTGGGGTCTGAACATCCTAATCTTGTGATTTGTAATTCTCACAGCCTAAAGGATTCTCCAGTCCTGGTTCAAGGACTAAATAATAAAAAAGCCAGCAAGACGAGCACATATTAGCTTGAAAAAATATCAGAGGAGCAGGTCCTCGATATAAGTCCCAAAAGATGGCTAAGACCACTGTGTCACATAATGATCATCAGGTATAAGTGCTGGCCCACAGTTAAGCCCTTCAGTTAGGTAAGCCATTCTGCATTAAAAAATTGCAAGACACATGTTGTCACAACTTAAAACAAAAGACCTCAGTGGTTAGAACTGGTATTCAGTAGGAGATTTGTTTTTAAATCTTTTACCACTCAGAGCTGGAGCCTTCCCCACAATGTGCCAAGACGGTGGGACACACAGGGCAGGGAGTGGGAATCCTGATCTCACTCAGTGATGATGTTAAGGAGAATAATTAAATATTCATTGAAGTGAGGACTTGACCTAACTCATCCACATCTCTGATGAATGCCCTCATTACCAGGCTACAGAGTCATATTTCCTCTCTTTCTGTCCAGATGCATACTTAATTTCTTAGGCAACGTGAGGAGAGCTCCAAACAGGACGACTGAAGGAAACGCACTCTCGCATACATAACATCTTGGTGGTTGGAGTGCTCTGCTGGCAGAGAGGAGCAGGATGGAGGCTCAGCCCAAGCTCCTTCTTCAGCAGGAGACAACCGAAGGGCAGCCTCACTGAGGAGTGAATTTTCCAGGGTGCTAACTATGCACTGGAACCAGCAAGGTGGCTAAACAGATCTCCTCCTTGCTGTCTCTCAAGTACAGCCGAGTCCAGGAAATGGGCTGGATCAGGCACTCCAGGAGAGAGGGGATGGATGGAAGAGCTGTCTTGAAATTTCTGTGGGGCTTTGGCTTCAAGAAGCTGAGGGGCATTAAAGCCAAGGTACATGCTGGGCGGGAAGAAACCTAGGTGCCAGAGAGACCCTTGCCAGTACAATTTTAGGCATGTTTAGAGGTTGGCAAAGGCTAGCCATAACATTTAACGTTCTCTTTGGTAAATGTACATAAATATTAGCTGTCTAAGTGGACCTAATCCTCAATGTGTCTACAAGGCTTGCTACTTCAAACCCCCACAAGAAATGCAGGATCCCAGGTGCTTTGTTCAGCTCAGTCCAAGACTGGCAAATGGTTTTCTCTTTGTTCTTTTGTGGACCACTTGGCAGCTCCAAGTGTGAATGGATATCTGTAGAGCCTTTAGACAATGCTGTGTAATTCTTGATGGATATGACAATCTTGTTAATAAAAAACAATTTATCATTTCAGATTGACTTACTAGTGGGCTGTTCCATATCCTTTTGTCTTGGTAAAGCCTATTGATATTGCAACCACTAATGCTGGTAAACCTGAAAAAACCAAAAGAGTAATAACCATTAGATGCTGAGCAAAATACTGCTGTTCTGCCTGGACAAAAAGTGACAGGGTGAAGTCATGCAAAATGGCCAATTTTACACGGAATGAATCATTTAACGAAGCACAGCGCTATTGCAGGATTTGTTTTTCTGAAGCACTGGCAGGGAGGAGGACACTGTTTTCTGCCCACGGTGTACCACTTCGATGTAGCTAAATTACTGGTACATTTGACAGGTCTTTAAATGAACTAGGAAGAGGCTTCATGAATATTCAGTGAATCTTTTTTCTTGTTTTATTTTGATTTCTTGGTATTATACTACTTTGCTGAAAATCTAAAATTTTGTTCAAACATATTTATAAAAGAATGCTAAATTATACACCAGCATAGCTTGAGCTTGAGATAAAGTGGAAAGGCTCCTAACCTAGTTTTCTTTTTATTAATGTGCTGTCTACCTTTCAGGTAAACCTTTCAGGCTTACTGAAGAAAATGACGATATTCTTGACATTGTTGATGCATTAAATATTTCATTCCAATGATTCTGAGGAAATGAATTTACAGACTTACCCCATCCAAGGCACAGGAAACGTTTCCTTATGAGCCGTGTCCTAATTTTTCCAGTAACAGCCATATATGACTGCCACGCTTCTGTCAAAACCCAACAGAATGAAGCTAAGAAGAAGAAGTGTAAAAATGCGGTGGTTGTGGTGCAGATGCCCTGCAGGGAGCAAAGAGAAGCTCACTCTGAATACTTAGGGACACTCATTTCTCTTTTCAATTCAAAGAGTTGTCATATTCTATCATATTGACCTTTATACTTAGCATCAATTCCCCCTTTGTGATGGGATGGCCACAAAGAGAGGCAGAAAGAGAGAGAGACGCTGATGGGGATTAGGAAGAAGAGGTCTTGACTGTTTTCACAAGCATTGAGTGTGCAGAGCAAGGAAAAAGAACACAAAATAGATCATGACACCAGATTTTTCTCTACACATATACTTTGACCAGGGGTCATCATAACGCCATTGTGGTAAGCAAGTTACATTGTTACTGATTATAAAATCTCATAGATCTGAATAAAGAAAATATGGGGATAGAAATGCCCTTAATTGCCAGGATAGAAATGCTCCTAATTGCCAGTTATATTTACTTTCCCTTAATGCAGAAAGATCTTGACTATAAACTTGCATTTTAGGCAACAGCTTGTTTGATTAATTTGATTTTTTTTAATTTAAATCTTATAGAACATTAACCTATTGGAATATATTGCCTGAGATCTTTTTAGTTGGGTTTAAGTATCATAAGCTTAACAATTACCCTGGATATTGTTTTTACAGGTGTCAGTCATTTGTTATGTGAAAAGTATTTTGAGCACATGCAATTGGCTTTCTTTTGTCACTGTAGCCCTTAATTAAACTTGACATTGTAGCTAATATAAATTAGCTTCTTTGCATAAATTATGATCTGCCCTCCACTGCGTTGATGAAAATGCCAGTTGCAGGCTATAAAATGAAGTGTGCATTATACCCCAGAACCAAAACCACACCAGTAACGTTGAGAACATCCTTACCACAATTTGATGTAGCATACACAGTAACAGCTATCTTACATGCTAGTCAGAATTACAGGCTAGTCAATTTTTTTTTTTGCTAAAATCACAGTTCAGCAAACTATTTAGGGAGAAAATATGCAAGTTCCTAATTATATATGGATACTTGCATATATTGTTGAATCAAGGCAGGTAGCTACAAAAGTTTGGGAAGTAAAATATACACATGACACCATGCATGTTTTTTAGTTTATTTTATACTCCTAAATACTTTTAGGTCTTTTTGTTTTAAATTTTCTACTGTGTTATTTTTCATGGATTCTTATCTGAAATCGGTTGTGTTGGTTCACTCCAATAGTTAGCTCAGATACATAGCTGATATCAGCTGATATTGGCATTAGCTGATATCAATCTCTGAACTTTCAAAAAGTTATGCACTTGAAGATTCACAACTTAATGATTTCCTGCTATGCACGTACAGAAGTGACTAACACCTTGTTTTCTAATCCTGGGTCAAACTGCCTATTATATCTGGACTAAATGGGTTCTATATAATTCTATGCAAGAGAACTATTTTTTATTTTAAAAAAGCAAGGAATGTAAACTGGGAAAAACAAAGCAGAATCCTGAAAATGCACTAGTCATTCCATCCTATATTTTGCCATTAATTCTTACATTTAGACATCCCTAAAGTATGTGGATTCATAAAATCTATCCTGTTAAAACCTGACTGAGAGCAGTATTTCCTGTATATGAAAAATAAACACTTATTTAAAATGAAAGCTATGCATTCAAACACACAATAAATATAATAGAAAATACGGAAATGTCCTTTCTTTTACTAGCTGCCTTACATGTTGTGAATTTTCACTATGCAACTTTTATTTGCTTTCCTATCGATGTTTTTGTAAAAGCCAGTCTGTTCTGTTGAATGAGAATTTGACAGTAAAATGACTTTTGAGGAATAGTACAGAATATTTTAGGGAAAAACTGCACAGGTGAAACACAATATTACCCTGGGGAAAAAAAAAATTAATATACTATTTCCCTTATATATAATGCAAATACAAACAAATCCTGATCTTTTTAGTGAAAATATTGCTAACTCTTATGGCTGACTGAGTATAGACTGTAGGATTTAGTTCATAATTTATCCCCTGTATAGAAAGAGAGATGATGATAATCTGAGACAAATGCAGACACGGCTGTTGTGGAAGAAAGAGCTGTGATGGAAATGCTAATGATCATGTTGTTCACAAAATGAGAAGACCGAAGCAAGTTATGTTAGAAGCGATCTGTGCTCTGGCTGGAATATATGACTGCTGATTGTAGCTAACTCCTCTGAATGGCAGACAGGGGTCTTTAATGAACACCGATGGTAAGTCTGTATCAGCATATTTGCATCACATACCATCAGAAAGATGCAAATCAGTCTCAAAACATCACCTAACAGCCACTGTGGGATTGTGATGACAGAAGCGTGTGCAGGCAGTGCTCGAAGTGAATTCAGCCTCCCTCCTTCCCCAGCCAGAGAAGCGGTCCTGGCAAATGAACGCCCCCCTCTCCCAGGTATAGCCATGGGCTCAGCTTAGTTGACCAATACCCTCCTGGAACTCTAGCTTTTATGTACGTCTGTATTCTTCCCCTTTGATAAATAAATAAACAATGCTGTGTTGTCCGGGAAAGTGCTATATCTGGGAAGCCTATTTTCAAATAGGAACAAAAATTGATTTTCACCAAAGGCTGTTATTAAGCGGGGCATTGTGTATCTCTAGCCAGGGAGTCTTAACTTTAGCAAGTACTTTATTAGTGTTTTTTTCTTTCTGACCAGGCCATGGCCACAGACTACTCCAAATCTCCCTTTCTCTCTCTCCTCTTCTCCCTTGCCAAGGGACCAGCACCTCCCCTCACCGGCTGCACGTGCAGCAGCATTGCTAAAACCTTGTGGCCCCATCACTCACAAAAAGCCGCAGTGTGTCAACGTGTCTGCACCGAGAGCTAGTGGTACACATCTTCCCCATCGCTTTAGGAGGAGATGCTTCTTACTTGTTTCTAATTCTAGTTTATTAAAACTCACTGAGTTAATTACCTGTGCTAAGCACCTGTCAACATGCAAGAAAATTAATTTTAACATCTTAATTTATTCACTGTTTCTTCAAGCTTCTGAAATTAAGTCAGCTCTGTTACTCTAACCTCCTCTTCATCCCATTGCTGTTGTACTCAGCTCTCCATATTTAATTCTCATTACAAGTCGGGGAAGGGGGCTTTTCTCTTCTCAGAAAGCACAATTTCCTGAGGTTTAATTGACCCTCAAGTGTTAGCTACTTTGAATATCTAAGTAAGACCATTCATCCTTTTTTAATAAACAATATACGATTGAAAGCAAGAGCTCACGTCAGGTATCAAATTATTTCCTTTTTTCATGCTTGTAAAACACCCACTCCGAATGAGAGTGCACAGGTGAGAAATGTAAAAAGCAGTGGAAATTCAAAAGTACTTATTCTATGAAAAAATATTTTTAATATAATAATGATGAATAATATAGAGCATATTTGTCCATTTTTATGACCTACAAAAAGTAGGTCAAAAGGGTAACCTCAAAATAAGAATTTATCATTTTTTTGTAGCATCTAGTTATTTGTTTTGGTTTGGGGTTTTTTTTTTCTTGTTTTATTTTCTTTGGGGTTTTTTTAACATAATAGTGAGTATTTTTAATAGCAGTGTGAACAGATCTTCCACGCAAAGACGAAGAAGGTTAAGTAAGGACACATGATTTGTCTTCTTGCCCTGAAACATGTTCTTCTTCCTTCAACAAACTAGTTGCTTGTCTCTGGGTTCTGATAAATAGTATAAGATTCAAAGCTACAGGAAAATGAACATGAAAAATGAAATCTGTATTGGTGATAGCACATGATCAGGGCTAAAATCCAGTCAGCTGGAATTATGTCATGAAGTAGTAATGAGAACTAGTAGAAAATAATTTAAATAACAAAATTTATTTTCTTTTTTAAAAGAAATCTTGCCCTTATGTTAGCTCTGAGGAGATAAGCCTAAGGAGATAAACTAAATTAGTGCTAATTTTATTCTTATGCAGTTCTGACCATGCACTGAATATGTAACAAAGAGCCTTAAAGACCACAATAAAGACTAAATGAAACAAAGAACAAATAAAACAAAGAGAATGCAAAGGATGTGGCAAAGAGGAAAAATATAATTCTATGTCAAAACTGATATATTTTATTGGGGTTTTGTGACTTGTAAATTCACAACTATAAACCAGTTTATCTTTTCCTTCTTAAAATTAAAAATAAAAATTCATAAAGGAAAATACTACTTATTATTCCTCTTTTATTTTTTTTTTAATTTTTATTTATTTTTAAACTGATTTGCACAATATGGTACCTTTGTTCCAGGAACAGCAGACACTGTCAGAATACAGGGATACAGTATACTGGCCAGATAGTACTGAATTCTAGACTAAACACTAATTTCTAGAGTAAACTGTCATGAAATAGTAGATGGACTTTCAGAAGTTGTGGGCCAAAGAAGTAAGGGTTAACATCTCAGGATTCTTTTTCTGGAAGGGGGACAGATTTTCAATGACAAAAAATTATGGCAAGGAAGGCTGCCTCTTCAGTTGCAAACATATTTGAAACTGTTAGCATATTAAGTGCCTGAGAAATCATAGCTGTAGACTTTCAGGTTTCTCTTCCAGGATCATTAATATTACTGGCACCATAAGGATTTGAAGGTACCATTTAATCTGAAAAATCCCACCTTTTCTTTTGCCAGGCTCAAGTACTGCTAACAACATTTGTTCAAGCAAAGAATTCATGAAATCTGATACCCATACAGAAAAAAGCACTATGGTGGAAGGAATCATTCTAAAATAACATTATTCATATTTTAAATAAACAGCTATGAAACTATTTGCTTTAATTAGCTTACACAGAAACTTTTAGATCTAAAAATCTTCCCTAGTGTCCTTAAAAGCTGAAGGCTCAAGTGGTTTAACTTCATTACAGTGTGTTCTGATATCTGACATGATAACCTAAAATAATTAGCATTTGACTTCATGAGCATTTATGTGAAGAGATATGCACAGTTAATTACTGTACTGCAGGATTCTATATGCAGTACGAGACAATGTGAATGGTAACCTTTACTTGGATTTTTACAGCAAACTTGTTTTTACTGTACTTGTAGTGCATTTTGAGTAGTTATGTGATCTCCCCCACAAAGATAATGAGTGATAACTAAGGACACTCAATATTTTTCTTCTACTCAGTCATTTTTGTTTGCCTGCAACAAGCGAGATGCCTTTATAGGTTCTGATAAATAGCTTATAAACTGGCTGTAAATGATCCAGATGTTTCTGTAACTCCTTTGTTTTACTACTACAGTCTCACAAAGGACATCTATATCATCAACAGCACTGCAATGCTGCAGGAAGTTATTTTCAGTATCAATTTTTTATTATTTTTTTGTTATCATGTGCAAATTATCAAAACAGTTGCTGAACTTTGGGGCCACTACATGTGCCCAGACTCAGGGTGCAGCATAATTTCTTCAGCTGTTTTGATTTAAGATTCCTTTGTCTGGCACATCTTGTCTTCTCCTCTGGCATCTGTCCTCTTCTCTGACAGTATAACCCTAGTGATCCTAATGCAATGCTGTAACTGTGACTGAAAGAAAACTAAGACTTTCAACTGTAAGTTTTCTCTGCATTTAAATATCTCTCTTGTTATTTTCACCTAAAGTTCCTCCAGATGCTTTACTGAAAGATTCAGCTCCTGCTCTTTTTACATCTTTTATCTCAAAGGTATTTCTGAAAATTAACTCTTGATGAGTAAAGTATTCACAATCTTTATTGACACTTACTTATGAAGGAGATCAGTCAGAATATCTCTCAGGTGCCGAGTCCAGCAATAGAGGTGCTGTTCATATCTAATCCACAAAAAGGGTATGGAACCTTCTTTTTAGCTTCTGCCCTTTGTAGTTCTTTTTCTTAAAAGTTCTCCTTTGGTAGTTGTCACCTCCGTCGCTCATATCAATAACCACTGCATTCAAATTTGATACTGTATAGTTGTACTTTACATCCCTCAGCTATTTCTATACATGATTTTTATCCAAACTCATTTATCTGATAGCCACTATTCTTCTTCAGACCTTACAATGCACATAGTACAAAATAATTCTAATAACTAGATGTGAAGGGATAACCTTCTGGGTTTGGGATAGAAGAGAATTCATGGAAATTACTTGCTGCATTTGCAAACCTTCCTTGCTCTGTTGTATGGCAGAATCTGACTACACCAGTAAAAGTAAAGGCACCCTTTATACGCTGGCATGTGATCCATGCTGCTAAATGGTTAGTGAATTCCTTGCAACAGTTTAGACCTGGGCCAAAAAATGCCCTCCCAGACCTGGCCGAGATTGAAGGAGTACCCTGTCTGGTGATCAGCTTGCCACAGCTGGATGGCTAGTTGTGAAGGTTGCTAGCCTTGTGCTTACCTTGGGGCTATCGAAATATCTATGGGTCATTTTGGTTACTGGTTGGGATAGAGGCAATTAGTCCAGCTGGATAATTCATAACATACTCAGCTATTACTAAAATATGAGATAGTAAAATTAATTCCGCATTGTTTGCAGGATTCTCTGGAGATTGTCAGTGCAATGTGCAGGTTTGTAATATGTTAACTCAGAATTGCTTTCTTGATGCCATGCCTACTGTAAATTGAAAGGCAGTTGGAAGACAGTTTTCACAGAATTTCCTTACGCTTGTAGTCATTTTAGTCTTCCTGCTGGTTCAGATTGTTATTGCTAGGTTATATTCAAGTAAATGAGCTCAGAACAAGCAATATCATAGAACAGGTTACTCAGAGGCAATTTAATTTCTTCGATTACAAAACCTGGCAAGGGAAGCTCTTCCCTTTTTGCCTTTGTGTTGTGAACATGCATATTTTTCTGTGCAGGCAGGAAATGATGGATCCTCTAACTGTTTACAGGATTAATTCAAAAGTCAGTAGAAAGACTCCCATTAATTTAAGTAGTTTTTTTATTGGGCATTACATCTACAGAATAGCAGATGAAAGGTGAATGAGCAGAGGCTTGTGATCTTGTTTCTTATCCTAAGTGTTTTAAATGTTTACAAAGTATTGCACGAATATTTTTCTGGTAAGTGAATATGGCCTACTTCACATCATGAATTTATTCTGTTGGCTTTGATGTTAAACACTTTAAACAAGGTAAATGTCAACTCTGTCAGGACAAAATAACTTAGTATTTTAACTGTGTCCTCACATGAATGTGTTGTGAAGTTTATGAAGCTCAGAACAGCAGGTTTTCAGGCAAACATAAAAGAAAATAAGAAGCCCTTTAAAACTCTGAAGCATAAAATCAATTTAAATACAAGGTTTTCAACTTCTTCCTGACTAATTAATCTCAAATTGCTGTCACTGTTTTGTAATAGTGATGCTTCACTGTGCCAGAGAACGCTCTTTCCTAGTTCTCTTCTTTTTCCTGGTATTTGTTTTTAGGGTTTTTGTTTTGTTTTGTTTTTGTTTGGGGGGTTTTGTGGTTTTTTTTTTTCTGAAAAATCAACCCTTTTGAGTGTAAAGTGTTCAAGTTCACTCCAAGAAAAAAAGTGGAAATAACTGGTGTGCTTTGTTAAAAAAACTTCTTCATTACTGAGCTATTGAGGAATGACAATTAAAAATTTAAACTGAGGGTGATGCTATCCTGAAAAATTACTCTGTAAAAATATCATAGTGAGGTTTTGTATTACCAAGTCTGTAAAAGTTCTTATTTAAAGATGAATAAAATAAACATTTGTGGATAAAATGTAATTTATTTTTTTTTAATTGTTGAGCAAGGAAAATTAACCTGGTTTCTGAAAACCATTGAAGAATTTAAGTTCTTATGTTCTTGCATATCTTTGAGGGTAACGGTATTACAGAAGCAAAATTAAGTAAGCAGTGTGAACATAAGGGACTGAATTGATACTGGTGAAAGTGCAATTTGGCCTGAAAAGTCTCTGTTACTGGCTGTGACTCACAGGAAAAAAGACAGTGCATGCTGGCTGACAGAGTGGTTCTACTGGGCTGCCAGAAACAATTCTATTTACTCAGGAACTATGCAAAATAAGGTGGAGATTATGAATAAATAATAAAAAAGCTTCACTGATGTTATTACACTTTGGTTTTCAGGACCGTTGTTTTTCAGGAACTGTTTTTAGACTCTGAAAATTCTATATTGGTTTTATGTTAGCATATGGAATGTGCAGTGTGCTCTCTTAAATGAAGACAAATGCTCTTGGCAGGTTTCAAGAGATACAATAATGAGACAACTGCATTAACAACGAAGCAAAAGCTGTTTGACTATAGAATACAACAATGTGTTTTATGTTTATTTCAACTTATTACATAAAGATATCCAGATTTTTAGATCTCCCTTTGGGTTGTTGCAAGTACAAATATTTGGTTGTGTTAGCATACCTATTTGCAGAAGAATGAAGGATACAAGAGCCAACAGTCAATTAGAGTGATGAGCAACCCATGCGAAAGTGTTCCAAAGGTCCTGAGTCTTCCTAACTTTAATTTATTTAAAAGTTCACTGT
Organism: Rhinoptilus africanus; assembly: GCA_013400135.1. Classification (NCBI taxonomy): domain Eukaryota; kingdom Metazoa; phylum Chordata; class Aves; order Charadriiformes; family Glareolidae; genus Rhinoptilus; species Rhinoptilus africanus. The sequence goes on from VXBO01002767.1 coordinate 34,219, forward strand.
GGGGGCTGTGTGAGTAGTTAGGGGCACTGAGCCAGGACTGATAATGAAGGGGTGGCTAAGCTAAAGCACAAGGGTTACACATGAGTCAGCAATGACTGCAGCTAAAGAAAAGAGTAGTTCAGAGCACAGTTGAGAAGGAGTACCTTATGGAGTTCTGAGAAAAAGAGGAGGAGGTGTCCAGGCACTGACAAAGGCAAGGAATTGAAGGAACTTCCTTGAAGAGACGACATAATTTAAGAGGATAGCAGAATGGATACTGGTATGTTCAAGACAGTGGAACCTGATATACAAGACTTCAATATCCTATAGGAGCCAAGCGCAGCCAGTGCAAACTGATGTCCCGATGGAAAAATTACCAGGAAAAGCCCTCACTGGGTAGACAGAAAATAATGCCTTGTGTTGCCCCTCAATGCTAGACAGGTGAAAATTTGTTGCCCAAGAATTTTTTTCTTTTAGGAATATGTGATTGTCACTTGAGTATCTCTACTCCTAAATCAAATTCTCCATTTCTTCTATTTTAAATTTTTATCTCATTTACTAACAATAAAATTGCTGTAATTTTAGGGAGTTTCCACAGCAATCAAAATGATGACTAGAATGAGAAGTTCAACAAAAAAGCCTGCAGTTGCCTTTCACCTAATCTGACTGTGATGATTATAATCCTCCCATATGAAAACAGTCCATCTTCTTGTCTGGGATATTGGTGTCAGCAAATATTCCTTCTCTGCATAACCGTAAGAGTTCCATGTCTTTACGCAGTTGACAGAAACCACTGAAGCCACAGCTTTGCAATGCTATTACAACATTACAGTATGTCACCTATCCTTATTCTTTTTATGTTTATTTTTTTTAACTGCAGTTGTATATGTACATCTTAAAAGTCTTTATATAAGAATTAACAGAAAAAGGATGATTTTGCCCCTAAGAGCACTGTCAGTTTCAAGTTTTCCTCAAGGGACAGTGTCTTGTAGGACTAGCAGTATGGAGACAGTGAGAAATGATCCCTTTTCAAAGAAGTAATTTAAGTCCAAATTAGAAACAATCCAGGAAAGGGGGACGGTAGCTACATTGCTGTGGTCATCCAAAGTCTTCTCATACCACATAACTTCAGTATATTTTTCAAAAATAACTGACAAAGTAAATTTTTTAAAGATACATTATGGCTACATCTATTTGTACTTGCAAACAAAACGGGTTAGAAAGCATTCACTCATCATTCATCCAGCTGGAATGATACTGAATATGTCTATATTAGTAGATTATTTTGTACTCCAAAATAAGGTGGCCACATCCAAACAGCCTGCTGTCACTGGTCCCTTGCCAATTCCAACTCTCTCGAACTCAAGTCATTGACTGAGATAAAGCTAGTTAGTGCGGGACAAAATTGTGCCAGGAGGCGTGCTAATGCTTCAAGACTATGGATGACTTCATGCCAGTGCTTGGGGTCATGCCCACCTACTGAGTAATTTTGAACGTTTTGGTTTTGTTCTCTTACCCAGTAAAACATGTGGTGGGTTTGAGCAAATGTGGTGGGCTAACCTCATCCAGCAGGTAAGCACCCACCTAATTGCTTGCTCACTCCTCCCAGCAAGACTGGGGAGAAAATCAGAAGAGCAAAAGTGAGAAAAACTTGTGGGTCGAGATAAAGAGAGTTTAATAAATGAAGGGAAAAAACCCTGCACAAAGTGATGGAAAGGCAATCACTCACCGCCTCCCACCAGCAGACTGTTGCCCAGCCAGTCTCCAGGCAACAGCTACCTTGGAAAGACTACCCCCATTTGTATTGCTGAGCACATTTTCATACAATATGGAATATCTCTTTGGTCAGTTGGGGTCAACTATCCTGGCTGTGTCCCCTCCTAACTTCTTGTCCACCCCAAGCCTATGCACTGTAAGGAAAGCTGAGAAATGGAGAAAGTCTTGACACTGTGTAAGCACTGCTCGGCAATATCTAAAACATCAGTGTTAGCAGCACTGTTTTAGTCACAAATCCAAAACACTGCATCATATGGTCTCCTGTGAAGAAAACGAACTTCATCCCAGCCAGTTCCAGTACAGGAACCTAACACTGAGCCCAAGTAGAGTGTGTGTGTGTGTGTGTGTGTGTGGTGTGTGTGTGCATGCGCGAGTGTGCCTATGAAGAGAGGAGAACAGAGGCTTTTGAATCAAGCAGTGTTTGTATAACATATAGACATGTGCACACAGACAGGCGTTTTTTAAAAAATTGATGTAAATGTATCTGAAAGTTGCTAATGGGATACGTATACATACACATGTTGGATACCGGTTTTTACTGTTTCATTCAACTGACAACCTGAGTATTTTTTTTTTTCCAAAATATGTACTCTTTCCCTGTAGTATTAGAATTGAACCACACATTGTCACATTAGAAAAGCAAGTGGAGCTAGAGTGAGCCTTGGATGGTTTATGCACTGCAAAGCAAAATTTTCAGCTAATAGAAGGCAGAGGAGATTGTTTTACATCTCTAAATCAGATCCGGTCAACTGCTGTACCCAAGAGTGAACACGCAGTGAGGGGTGAAGAACAGAATCTCCAATATGGGCAACTGACACTGCCCTAGTTCATGGAAAACACAGTCAATGCTAACTTATTACACAAAAGCATCATGATTCATATTAATTCCTCTTATGGTCATGATATTAACTTGTACTGCCTTTAATGCATTAGCCATAGGTTGTTTCAGAGGACAACTACCTCTTTCTTCACTTCATGCAGAGATCCATCTAATGGTGATGAAGCTGCCTCACCTGCAGGATGAAATTTCAGCTGGAGGAAAGAAATTCCTAACAGAGGGGTCTATTTTATGGAAAACATAGCTAATGAAATTAGGCTATAAATTTAGAGTCCCTCTCAATACAGGGAATGTAAAATATTGCATAATTATGGGTTTCAATAGGTGTTAATGAAATCTCAGTGATCTTCATGTGGAAGAAAGACCGTATAGCAATAGATGCATGTGCACACTGAAGAATTCAGGGGACACAGTTCCTCAGTATACTTTGTATCTCTGCCTGAACACCAGTTCTGGTCATTGCATACCATGGCTACTGACATGATGGGTAATTAAATAATTTACAGAAGCTGTAAGAAAAAAACAACAGTATCCATAATCACAGAAAATAAAAGGTTGTAACCATAGATGTATATGGAAAATTGACTAAGAATTGGAAGGAGAACAATCGGTAAAGAAGTCAGCTTCTCCACTCAGTTAATATTTTGACGTTAGCTTCCATTCATTGCTTGCACAAGAAAGCAAAATGTCAAGATTTTTTTTCCATAAAAGGTGAAAATACTTATGCTGCTTATAGCTCTGCATTGTCTTCCAGCAAGGAGAAAATTCTGTGAGGTATCACATTCATTCAGTTCTCTTTATCTGCTATGTTAAACCAGCAGGATAAAAGGTTTGTGGTAATGACAAAATAATATTTATGACAAAGCAGTGTGGAATTTTTCGCAATGATTTCTTTAGCGTAATAATAAAAAATTGTAAAGTTGTGATTATTAAAGAGGAAACACTATAGCAACCTGTGTGTTATAGAGGAGAAAAGAATGAAATGGGTTTGTAGAAGGATCAGATGCAGCAGGAGTAATAATAGCTAGTAATAGTGCAGCAACTAGTAATAGCTCCTGTATCACATTACTTCAAGCCAGTTTTTTTGATGAAGGAGAATACCATTTTTTGATGAAGGAGAATATTGGGCCTGGATTGCCTTTATTCCACTTCCCACTGTTTCTTCCCACAGAGACACAGAAAAGGGTTAGCTGAGTTAGAGCGTACTTGGGATGTCAGGTGAGGTGAATCTCCTCCTGTCAAGACAATCTGGAGGAGGAGCTGCGACAGTATTACTGCTTGAATTGCACTAATTCCTCACCAGCGAGATACCAGCAAGTACAAGGATCTTCCTCCTATATGCTTTAACTATATTCTTCCTATGGGAGTCACTTTAAGGAGTCTTGTTAAGACCCCAAAACTCTGCAAAGCCTCAGATCTCCTGGCTTCACCTTTGCTCAATTCCTAGGGATTCTAAGGACATGAACTTCCTGATGGAGAAAAAAAGGGTTTCCAAATGAAGAAGGAAAAATTTGAGGAGGAACACTGGAGAGAGCGCAGTGCACAGAGTGAACTAGTGAACTAGAGCCTAGCAGCATGACAGCTTTCTCCGGGTGGGCTTTAGCTATGCTCTTAGATAAAGCTGGCCAAGGAATTTGAAGACCTTCCTACCCATTAAAGATGCCCACAGCAGTAAAAGAGTTACAATGTCTCTAAGTTTGCTGTTCCAGGGAGAAGAAGGAAGCAGAAAGCCTGCACGTTTGAAGAAGGTCCTATCAATTTCCGAGCTGTGGACATATAAGCAGCAACAAGAGGAAGCAGGTAGTATACAAAGCCTCCATTATGAACAAAACGAACTTTATTCTTATAAATGTGTGTTTTCCACATCAAAGAAGATCCTCTGAGATTCCCAAATGTATTTGGGCTATTTATTATTCTGCACCACTCCTAACAGAACAGTGGACATGTGCACATGCACAGGAAAGATATTAACGCTTCCTAAGAAGGTGATTTGTATTCCCTAATCAAGTGTGTGAGATCACTGTATGAATGAACATATATTTTACCAAAGAGAGGACAGAATTAAATAAAACTACGCCTTTATTGCTTTGGGTGTAGTGTTTTGCATTTTATCTGCTCTGTGCCTGACTCAGACTACAGTCTCCTCAAGAGAGGAGCCCCTGGTGCTCTCCCTCAGTGTTGGTGCAGAGCCAAGCGCTCCGGGAGACCTGATAAACATGATTGCTAATAACGTAACCACTCAGGGCCATGCCTTGAGAGAAGATTAATTCTAGCGGTGTCTTTACCCCAGGAGATTTGGGGATAAGTACAGCGCTGAAAGCCAGGTGGGAAAAGAGCAAATGCACTTCTGGAAGGCTTGTTCTATATATTAGTCAAAGGGCAAACAGAACTGCTCAGTTTACAAAACTGCTAATTTATTTTCACCCTGCATACCAGAAGAAGGACTGATTTTGCAATGCTACTTACCCAAATCTATCATTGCTTAATAAATTACTCATGTGTTTCTGACTGCTTCTTGTCATTGATTTTAGCTCTAGTTGGGTTTAAGTGTGCTGCTGTTTCCTGGTTCTTTCCTTCGTTAATATTACCTTCTCAATCCATGCTAGGCACACAGTTTCTAAAGATAAATTGTTTTCAGCCCTTGAAGGCGGTAATGCCGTGATGGCTTTATGGTACGTACTTGCTATTAATTACTTTAGAACTACTGTTGAATCAACTTCAGCTGGATGAGGCAGATATTTTGTGGCTTTTTTTCACCTCATCTCTCCCTCTCCTCTAAATAACTTTCCTATTTTTAGCCATTAAAGATATTTTTAAAGAATATTTTTGACTATTTTATTCTGCATTTAGTTGGCCAATTGTAAGACAGCTTTCTGTCTATATGTGGTACAAAAGCATTGGTTGATATTACTAATGGATTTTTTTTTAAAAAAAACTTTTCTGGTGAGAACACTCATTCTAATTACTCAATTGATCGCAGTAACATATCACCATATACATTTCAGAACTTCCTCTTACAGTTTCTTATTCTAAATCACAAACCATCTAATATTAAATATTCAATTGAATAAATTGCAGAGTTTGTAATATTTGTAAGAAAATTGCTGGTGCTTAAAAATATAAGCACATTCTGATGAAGCTGAAATGATGACACTTTGGCTTGTATCACAGCACTCTGGTTTTAGCATGAAAGATAACAGCCAACAGGATGCAGCAGATCATCTGCAATTTTGTCTGAGTGTTGGATACACATGAATCAGTCTCATCTGTGTTGCTTTTTAAAATTTACTTCCAGTTATTGTGAGGGACTGTAAAAACAAACAACTCTGCTCAGGATACAAATAATGTGATTTGCATTCATATAAAATTTTAAGTGTTATACTAGGATGCTCAACATATTACTTTATTTTTATGTCATTGATACATCACAATATTGAAAATGTGGAACTCACTGCTTTAGGATTTGAAGGTAGCCAAAGAGACAAATGAGTTTAAAATGTGTTAGACAATAGGCTGACTGCTGGATGGTTTGGATGCAATCCTGGCTCAGAAAATCTTGAAATTGCTGACTGCAAAAAGTCAGGAAGGCTTATCAGAGATAGGATCATTCATTTCCCGTTCCCATACTCTTCCCTAAATGTCTGGTTAATGCACAGTGAATAAGACAGATCACTGAGCTGATCTGATACTGCTGTTCTTATGTTCTAAAGCTGGCAGGTAGCAACATTATATCAGATAATTTTAAAAATCAGGTCAAATCATGAGGGATAAGAATTCTGCCTATGTGAAGAAAATTCCTTTCATCTACATAGTTGTGAAGAAGAACAGGGACTTCTCTACTGGTCTATTTACACAAAGGTCCAAGGTCTTCACTAAAATTCTTCTCTGCAGGTACCTCAATCCAGCACCAGCTGCTTTCACTCCTATATTGCCCAGGAGTATCATCCCCACTTCATTATGGCCATGACTCTTCAGTCTTATCTTTTTTTCCTCCAATAAAGAACAAAAGTTTCAGATCCACTACTCTTACATGAAATACTTTGATTTACTGTAACTGAACAGGATTTTATAAAACCTAAATTCCTCTACTTTCATACAGGCTTCTTTTTCTCTATGAATTTAATGGCCTTTTGAGGCAATCAGTTTTGCAGTTCTCAGGGTATAGTCCTACTTCCTGCTTGTTTGTGAACATTTTTTATACAGCAACAGAAGAGTGAGGCAGGGATATAATGAACCAGAAATGCTCTATTGTAAACCTTCCAAATAAGGAGGGCTTAGGTTTAAAGCGTAGTATCAGAAAACACTTGTTAAGGTACTAAAAATTTGTAAATCTGCTACTACATCAGTGAAAACTGTTAGCTGGCTGGCTGACCTTGGATATTTTTTTTTTCTTTTCCTGCCTGTACTTGCCTATCCCCAACTATAAAACAGTAATGATGACACACACACACCACTCTTATAAAAAACTCAGAGTCGAAGAGGAAAAAAATATATTTCTATGCATATTTGGAGTAATTGGGTTTCAAGTTAAATCTATCTCTCTTTTTTTCTTAGTAACTATTTCTCAAGAAAAGGAAAGAAGTTTAGTGGAATGTCTTTGAAACATCTGTTAAAAGGAAAGGTCAATTATAATGCAAACAACCACCTACTCTTCCAAACTCGACAGATGTTTTTATGTGGACATTATGTTTAATTTTTCTTTCAATATCTGTCACACAACAGAATAATGCAAGAAGGGGGAGGGAGGGACAGATTTTTTTTAAAAAAAATCTAAATAGGCTAAAAAAATGTAGCTATAGATACTGATTCAGACATTATAAAAATAGTTTTATGTATTGTTGATATTGTTATTTTGCTTTCTGGTATTCTACTTGACTGCAGCAGACAACCTCAGCAAGATGCCCAGAGTCACCAAAAGCAAAGTGGCAAGTCCATGGAGAATCTCCCAGGTTATTTTGAATCTGTGGCTATCTGCAAATTTGTGTTAAATTACTTGATTCAAAATCCAGTAAGACAGCTCCTGGAAGCCAGGCCAAGAAATTTGGCTTTTCACAGCTCTTTTGTTGTGTAGTAGTTTCCTGACAATTATATAAATTCTCATCTTTTAAAATGAAAAAGAAAACCAGTAAAATCACTCTTCTGTCCCTTCATAATCTCTGCAGTCTTTTTTAGGGGCAAAGTTGCTGTGCTCTTGTTTTAAAATTGTTTGTGCATGTCCTTATGGGTTTTTTGGTTTGTTTTTGGTTTTTTGTGAGTTTTAAAAATAAGTGTCATTCTTGAAATTGCTGGCTGGAGATGCATATCTTTTATAGTCTTAGTACACATTTACAGCCAGTAAAAGCTAGACTTTTTTTAATTATTTTTTTTATCAATGTGAGTTTAAGAAATTGATGAAGAAGACATTAATTTAGGATTAATTTTCTGTTAACAGAAATATTGAGTTTTCCACTCAATTTTGTTACAAGAATCATTGCCCAGTCTTTCTTGTATACACTAGACAGATTTCTTAGAAATCTACTTTGAAAAATGTATTTCTTTTTATTTCATTTGTAAAAGAAAATGGTTTTGGGAAAGGAATGCTTTAGTCACTGAAATAAACATCTTTGGTAAAAAAATATGATACAAAAAAAAGCAGTAGAGATATATATGTCTGTAATCAAAACCACTGCACTTCTTCCCACTCTTCTTGTGGCTTAACCCCACTAAACAGGACTGTGTAAACTTTGCATTTGTTTAGTTTATCCTAACCATTGGACTGCTTCACCTTGTTCTAATCCTATTTTTCTAGTCCCCGTTTTGAAATTGATATGACACACATACTTAGACATCACTTATTCCAGAGATGAGGGATTTGAGACATTTATTTTGTTGCGTTAGCAAAGCAGCTAGAATTAATGGAATTATATCTGCCAAAATGTGGTGATAGATTTTAATAAAATAATCTTCCCAGCGCAACTGGAACTGAATGGGCCAGATCTTTGCTCTCAGTCTGCCTTATTGTGCTGGCAAGGGAGTTGTTCGCCATAGGAAATTCTAAAGCAATAATACTGACAGACATTTCATCCCCTTTCCCCGTAGTGTTGAAGTTTGGCCATTAGGTCTGCAAAGCTCCTAAGGCCCTGCAGTGGGGCCTGGTTTAGAGCTTCCTGCTAGTTACAGATGGGTTTGAGGGCAAAGCTCACCCTGATCAACAGTTTTCTCCTGTTCTGTCTGGGCAACAGATTTGTTTTGACTGATATTTCTGGTGTTGGGAAATGTCAGATTGACCACCAGAAATGGGCCATGTCTTTATATCCACATCTGAAGCGGTGGATTGGGCAGTAGTCTGTGCAGTTGTCCAGAGAAGAGGACTCCAAATCATAGAAGGGTGAGGGCAATAAGCAGAAATAATATCCTCATTTGAGAATTTTTCAGCTGAAGTTCAAACATTAGGTACCTTTATGTGATCACCAAATACGACACAAGGAGTGGGAAGAAACAAGTTGAAGAAGAAGAAAAAGAAACCTAGCAATCCTGATGCGGGTGTGAATTAACAGGGAAAAAGGAAAATTCTGGAGGAAATTCAGCTCCAGTTCTCTGCAGTAATGATGACAAGTTTACGATTGCTGTGTGATAAAGGGCCATTGCGAGGTCCTTGCTCTGCCTAGCAAATTCAGCAGCATCAGTGGCTTGTAGGGTAGCTGGCAATATCAGGCAAGTGTTCTGATGTATGCCACAGATGACATTGCTGAAGACCCTATGTGTCCCCTCCCAATGGAATAAAGGATACAACAAAATACAAGGTACTTCTATTAATGGGTTAGGCAGAGAGAGTGTTAGATATGATAAGGCCAAACTTATTGGAAGGTTCCAGGAGCAAGACAGAAAAAAAAAACAGACAGAAGCTTTTAGCTGCTGCAGTTCAGTCTTGCTGAACCCTGCAAATACAGAATGTTAAAAGAAGACACTAATAAAAGACAAGATAGCTGATAGCATCAGATATACTAGTTTGCCAGCAAAGCTTTATTTAAACCCAGATCTAACACTAGGAAAAGTGAGGTCTCACGAAGCCTTAAAAAATAGTAACATGGTTTACATGTTAGCAGCATAAGAGGGATTTTATCAGGCAATATTGAGGAAAAGAGAAAGTCACAACTGTGAAAGGATTAACTGAAGCCTGTCAGGGAAGTTGTGCTTTTTTAAGGACACACAGACAAGAACGTGTGCTGCTTGTAGCTCACGGAGCATTAATTTGAATGCCGTTGGCCAAAACATTATCACAGTCAGATGTTAGTGTAGGTTCCTGGCCAATCAACCCAGCTAAAGAATTTGTTTCGTTTGCATCAGAGCCCCTGTCAGGAAGATGCGCATCTAATGGATGTTGATTGTGGATCTTCACCATCTGATCACCTCCAAAACAGTCATTCAGACTGTCAAATTGCCAGTGTCTCTTTATTCTTAAAAAGAAGTAGTAGTGGCTTAGAGACAATTTCATCTCAAGTTCTAAATACCCAAATATATGACCAGGATGTGTACATTTACAGCAGAGATGATAATAAATATGGTAGATGAATAAATGCAGTTTTGAAGTCGAACAAGCTGACATCTCTATGAATGATAATTATGAATTGGGAAACTCATAAGGCTGATATGAGTAAACGGGAAATTCATCCACTTTTAGACAAACATCTAGGGTGTTTCTAATTTAAGACCATACCTGGCTATGACAAGTAAATGGTTAAATTTTTACATAGAGTCACATTCACATCATTAAAAAGACACAAGAAAATACAAAATAAAAGAACCATTCTAAGATTCTTTATGGATTTTTACAGAGTCATTCTAAAACAACAGCAATGTTGGGCATGGATTCTTGTGGTCAGCATGCCATAGACAAACACCAAACAGTTGAAAGAAGACCACGCAACAATTATGGACATATGAAAACCTTTACAGAAATTGACTGATAATGTCAAGGGGAAAGGGAGACATTAGCTGTCGATTCTTTTCCTCTTGTATTTTAACATTGAAAAAGCCATAAACACCTGGTGGAATTCTTGGGTTCAAAATTCTTCCATTAAATTCTATGTTAGACTTCAAGATTTTGACTAATTTTTTTCATCACTGAAAGGCAAAAGCAGTCATGGCAGCAGCCAGTATCCACTGCTTAAATTAAGCAGCTACCAACAAAGAATTAAAGGATTTAAAGAAAGATTTTCAGGTCTACATTGACCTTGCCCTGGCAACAATCCCAGCATCTGACAGTTAATTTCAACAAATTAGAGATGAATAACTAATGGACTAGACTTGCCAGAAACCTGTTCAGCTCTGCCAGAGGGGGAGGTATCAGTGAACTCAGCATCTAAAAAACTTATTATTGTATTGGAAGGACTGGATTGATTTACACACAACTGATGGCAAAATTTTGAAGAGACAGCAGTGCTAATCCATATTGTACTTCAGACAGAGATCTCTTCCAAAATTTGAGTGACATCAGGATACAAGCAAAGTCAGTGCACCAAGAACAATAACCTATGTGGTAGTTTGCTTTGATGAGGTGAGTTCAGACACTAGGAGAACAAGGTGATGAATGTAAGCAAATAAAAAAAAATACCTTACCAGATTCTAGAAAACTCTTTGATAAGTAGTTTGTAGTGGTTTTAGTGTTGTTATTTTAGACTTTGGTTTGGGGTTTGTTGGTTGGGGCTTTTTTGTTGTTGTTGGTTTTGGTCATTTTCTTTGTGTTTGGTTTTTTTCTCAAAGAATAACGTACAAAAGTTCCTGTAGCAGTGACTTTGCTAGATATATCAAGTTGATTACAGTTTCAAGACCTCATCACACCATATTATATAAAAAACAAGTCAGTATTTGCAAAATGCGGGCTATGACTATACTGGCAAATTAAGCAGGGCCAGAACTATTAGCATGACCCCTGCCATGGTCTCTGCCAAGCAACACCCCCCTCCGCAATACCAACCATGCTCCGTAGGACAGCACAGGCCAACAGGTAGTATGGATGCAGCCTGCCCCTTCTGGAAGGCAAGAGTTTGTATGGATAAGCTGTGCAGCACCAATTGTCCTCAGGGCCAGAGAATTTTTCCTGGCCTGTTTAATTCATTATGGATGTATAGACAAAGCCATGGAGTTTCTGAAATGCTTGTAACAAAACACGGACTTCATTTTCGCTCTCTGAAAATGTTCTGATTGATGCTTCTCTTACTGCCTCAAAGCTTAATTTAGAAGTGAAAAAATGGCAAAAAGTTTCTATGATTTCTTTTTGCTCAAACATGCCTGAGAACCTACTATCTGAAATATTATTAGTTGTCACTCTTGCCCCTACCCCATTTGTAAAGTGAGAAAACTAATACTTCCCTCCAGAAGCACTGCCAGGACAAATGCAGTGGTGGATGTGAAACTCCCAGTCACTGAACTATGAGAACCACATAAACCTTTGACCAAGTCTGAGGAATACATGGAATTTTAAAACAAAGACCAAACTAAATGCATTTCTTAACTATCACTAATATTTTCATGGAACATGTTATGAAAACAGATTGCTTTGTCCTTTTCCACAGACACACTGTCATAAAATAATTTATCTGTTACATTTACATAATTTAATAAATAGTTTTTGTAGTAAAAGACAGATTATTTTTCAGTTTTACAGATTCAGCAATACTATTATTTCTACTTCTCCCCTTACCTTGACTTTGCATTACCTATGTTTCCATCAAAGCTGGAATTTTTTTATATTTTCTACTTCTAGAACCTCTTAAGCCCTTGGATGCCTTAGTACTTATCCACCCACTTGATAAATAAGCACTAAATGCCATTGTATATATATATTTTTTCTACACTTGTTTAATATGAGTGCAAAGTGGGAGTAAATACTGTTGTTCCAGGTTGTGTCACTTAGACCCTCTTTGCAGAGGCTACATGGAGTCTTCGGCAGTAAAGGCTGAACCCTTTTATTTAAGGCTTCCAAATAACTCTGTGTCAAATTATTCCCAATGTAGTACTTTCAGCTAAATTTTTTTGGATGTCCACAATGTATTTGGAAGATTCCCATAGTTTAGCAAGATTTTTTTTTTTCACCCCTGCACAGTTGTGTGAGATTGCTACAGAATTAAATACGAGTTGGGAACATAGCAAACCTCACAGTCTGAATTTGTGCAATTTATTACTCTTCGTAACTGCTGATACTATACAAAATGTATTAAGGTACTAGTACAGAAGCAATTAAGGTGGGTTACTATGCAAAAGCGCTTGACCTTTCCTACTAAAATATCAGGGATCAATTATTCTTTTTATTCACTGTAGACAGAACAAAAAAGCTTATATTAAAGCAGGAAAAAATTAGGTCATATAATGGGAAAAAGCTTTTGGTAATATAGCACATTCTATGGGAAATTACAGAAGGATCAATATTCAAAAATAGACTTTGTTTCTACAGGTGATGATTCAGGACTAATAAAGTAATTTCAGGTGCAATGCGATGGATAAGATGATGTCAAACAAAAAATTGAATTATTATTAAAGTTATTATGTAAGCACTTGTACACAAAACCATCTTAAATTCTGCAGTATTCTCCTCGTTTGAAAGCTGTCCTCTACATTTGAAATGGATGACCAGTATCAGTAACAACCAAAAACCAAAAAAGCCAGAAAGCAAGCAAGTCAAAGTAAAGATGAGAAGACCAAGTCTGAATCTGTAGCCTGAACTTTTCACTGATACTGCTCTGTACCTCTAGGTGTCTAAGCACCTTTAATAATTTGGTGATGACTTCGGAAAATTTTATGTGCCTTTTTCCAGAGGGTGTGTGCATGCCTGTGGGTTTGCTACAAACTCTTTTCTCCATACTGGTGGAGGGACCAAAGTGGTGTCAGATAGCTCTGTTACACAAGAAAAACAGGAACATCGTTTCTTTCTCTTCTACATTAGTTAGTTTTGCTTGAATTCAGTTGCTGGTCTAGCAACTTCACATTTCGAATTACATTATAATCTGTTAATGTATAACTTTCATGTACAGTAATTGAAAACACTTATTAAAAATAGCATACAAAACGGCTTACTCACTAAAAAGTATACAGTAGCCAAAGTCACTCGGCTATTATTGTTATTATTATTGGTTATGTTATGTAAATACTGTTCCACTGCTACTTCAGGTGACATTTCTATCATTTATGTCTAGAATTTTATATTCTCGATTCTCCACTGCATATAGAACAATATAGGCTTGCTTTGAAGACAATAAAAATTATGTCAGGCTTTGGGCACTTTTCATACCTGTATGTTCTCAGGGGTTTAATGATGGTTTAAAGCACTAATATAATTCTATGTGCTTTTTACATCAACATTAACTTTTTAATTGAATTTTATGCTTTTTTCTATATTTTTAATTACCTTTCCTTTAATCTTTCCAGGTTTTATTCAACTTTTACTGTTGTATTCTTTCCTTTATTTCTGTTACAGCTATTAATCTCCCCTGAATGGATTCTTCAGTATTGCCGCTCTCCTTTTTTTCCTGTATTATCCTTTTAGCCTCATTTGCCCCAGGCACAGTCCTCTATCATACAACACTAACCTTAGTATGCATCAAGTAACTCAGATCCTTAACCAGTGAGGGAGATAGCAAAGAAAGGGTGCACTTGGATATTTATCTAAAGCTTCATTCTGGGAAGATGGATTTACGATTTTTGTCCTATATAAAGAACTCATCTTTTACCATGCAGGAGATATGACCACAAGCAATCCAGTCCTGTAATCATTAAAGAAGGGCAATACCCCGTCACTCTAATACTCTGTCCAAAAAGCCTAAGGCTTGCATATTCTGCTGCTAGCTGTTACTTGTTCTATGTGTGTTATTGTATTCGCTCCAGAAACCAGGTTTCATGAATGATGGATGACACATCACTGCATGGGGTGCCAAGTCAGCTACTTGGTGTTTTGGGACTCTTTCTATTTTAATGGTACACCCATTTTACTTTACATCCTCTTCCTCACTTTCACTAGAAACTTCTGAGTCTCACTCCCCCGTTCTCAGTGAATACTGCTGTCATCATGCCATGTTAGACTCCTTTCTATGATGATGATTACCTTGCTACTTATGTAGGAATTTAGGCTGCTTCTATTCATGACGTTTTGGTTGTTTCTTAAGTATTCGCTTGCTTTGTGGCTTAAATGTGTGATGTGATGACATTGATAGAAAATACGAAGAAACCATAACGGTGACATGACCTTGCCTCAAAGTTAGAAAACTTGCATAAGATATTAGAAAACTGTACAGACATAAGTGGACTTTTGTCAAATCAATTAATTATACTGTTGTGAGGTTAAGTTGCTCCTCACTCTATTTGTGCAGGTTAATTGACAAATCTACACAAATGCAAGAAACAGATTTTTTTTTTCTTCCAAAGAACTTGTAGGACTCTTTAGTTATATAGAATTATAATGCAATGCATAAAGAGCTTTTTTGGTCTTAAGGTAATACATTTATATCTTATTTCTTTAAAAAAGTCACAAAAACCTTAAGTTTCCTTATTCATCAGAATAGTCTTTTTTTATACAACAAAGAGTCTACACAACATTTTGTAATGAGCTCTTCAGGAAATGACGTAACTCATATGCTGTATAATAAATGGGCAAATGAGAATTGAAAAAATTGAGTACATTGTATCATGCTCTTTACATAGCAACTTGTCCAAGCAAACGTGGAGAACAGCAGACTCTCCTTTTGTTTTGTACAAAGAGGGGGGAAAACAGGGTTCAGAGAGACTTGTACAAAAAAGATACATGCTATTTCACACTGACAACATCTGTTAAATTTTGGCTTTGGTGTTGTAAGGTCTTTCAGTTGCTCCCACCATATAAACGATGGGCTATGAGCCTTAGTCTTTCCTCACCAAATGAAACCAGAACTAGGAAGGCCAGACTGGGAAATCTTTTAATGTCATAATTTCCAAAAGACCATATTTTAACTAGTGAGTCTACCAGTTTTAACTTAAATATTACTTACATGAGTGATGCAATTTTTTATAATGACAGAGATAC
This sequence comes from Rhinoptilus africanus, assembly GCA_013400135.1. Classification (NCBI taxonomy): domain Eukaryota; kingdom Metazoa; phylum Chordata; class Aves; order Charadriiformes; family Glareolidae; genus Rhinoptilus; species Rhinoptilus africanus. The sequence goes on from VXBO01002767.1 coordinate 49,842, forward strand.
AAGGGGTATTACTTGTACAGCGTATGTGGGCAAGCAGAGAGAAAACTAAACGTCTGAATCTTGAATCGGAAAAACTTGAACAATGTTGTCGAGATAAGGACAAGGTGTGCTATAAGCAGCGATTTGCAGGTATGAGAGAGAACTCAATATTCTCGGTATTGGCAGATGCTTCTCTCTGAGTGGCTATCCTTAGTCTGTAAGCACGTAAAGATCAACTGTCATCCTCTACTTTGGAAAGGAAGACTTCTGTATATGAAAGAAACACAGCCAAGCTGATAGCAAGCTCTCATGACCAAGTTATAGAATATATAAATAAGATAATTTTGATTTTAAAAAGCAGCTGTGAGTGCTTTAGGAAATTGTCAGTGTCCAGTGTTTGTTCAGAGAGATTTGCTACAGAGAGCTTCCTCTGGAAGTCTCACATTCATGGGAGCTCTCTTCTACTACAATAAGTTGTCGTTGCTGGTCGATCAAAGAGAAAATCAAGAAAGAGACTATGGTTATAAAAAAAAAAAAATGCCAGCAGTTGATGGAGTGTAATTGAGTGTAGCTGAAAGAGTACCAGTAGCTTGCTATGCATTCTTCCCTTAAACCAAGACACTGCTAATGGTTCAGGTGTATCAGGGCGGAGTTTCAAACCCTCATTTACTAGCAGGCTTAGCCAGCGGCTGTAAAAAGCTAGTGGTCCAGAATGGGCACTGATTGCATTTGGATTTGGGGAGGCTCTCTCTTCCCAGGAGGCTCCATGGGGCAAGATGTGTCAGAAATACTGCTTCTCCTTTGTCAGGGATGTGCCCTTACCCACAGTCTGCAGCTATGCATCTTCAGTGAATATTTCACACCTGGATCTTTTCCAGATGGGGAAGATTGAAAAGTGGTATTTTTAGGATGCAGCTTGAAAATGTACTATATTACAGCAGGGAAGTAGGATATATACTAGCAGCAAATTTGTAAACCAATCCCAAAAAAAGCATTTTCCCAAATCTGTGTATGGTGTGTCTATACTCACCAGGACAGGCCACTAAATGAGTTTCTCCTGATTGGCTTGACCAAGGATGAAGGCAGGAAAAGAGCAGAGCAAGAGAAGCTAGTGATGTACTAGTGTCACGCTAGTTGCACCATCTAATCAGTTTTGGATGGGATGAAAGAGGAATGTATCTCCTGCCACTGTAATGCTGAACTAAGCAAACAAAGAAGCCTTTCTGCCTGGACAGAAGTGGATGCTGAAAATTGTCATTGCACATTCTGAAATATTATAGTATCTGGTTCTGGCATTGCTATGCTCAGGCCTTTCAATTTTATCTGTTAATTGGGTAAAAATTCATAATTTCTGTCCTTTATTTTGTTAGTCTATATATTGGAAGGGAAGAATACAAATAAATACATAAGCTTAATCTCAAGCAATGATGGGAGATTCAAGAAAGCTCAAAGACATGTAGAGGATTCTGAAGAGTGTACTCAAAGGAACCACCAATGATGGCATTGATCTGATTTAGTCATAAATGGCTGGGAAGATTTGCAGTAAAAGCAATATTCTTTCTACAATTTCAGTAGTTTATGCTCAGACTTGTCTTCAAGATAATTTGAGAATAAATTTGACATTTATGGAAAATATTCTGGTAGTAACTGAATAATTTTGATTTTGAGAAAGAGATCCGTTCAGGGTATCTTGTCTTTCCCCTCTCCCACCCTCCCCCAGTCCTTCAAATGCCAGAATGTTTTAATCTTCATTATTTTTATACCTGCAAGAGATATTGGAAACCTCAGAGAATATCATGATTGATATTTTTCCTGATCAACTTAGAGTGCAGGCAATCTTGAAATCAACCTAGAAATATAAAACAGGAGATACGATATTGTGCTTCCTGCAAGATGCTTTTCAAGTTTTACTTCTCTCTCACCAACCTTAATGATTTAAAATAAAATTTTAATACAACTTTTATTGTTAATTGCTCTTGTAAGAGGGTGACTGTTTTTTTTCTGCTGTGACTCTTGGGAGATTAACTGAGATACTGACTGAGCCTCACTGGCTCGACATGGCAGGGAAATTGTTAGCTCTCTCCAAAGAAGGTAAGAAAGGCAGTTTTTCTCGGATATCTGAGAATGCAGCCAGTAAAAGGGAGACAGAATGATCTGGAGTTCATTGTTCATTTCTGTTTAACTTCCTGTTAATACAAGTTTCCAGTAATGGATGAATTCTGACCCAGAACAGTCCGTGCTGACACTTTGAGGACCCTATGTTCAGAATCTGAAATTATCACTGCCTTTAATATCTTTCTTTTTCAATTTTAAAGATTTAAAATGGTATTTTCCCAATAGGTTAATTGTGTTCACTAAGGCTTTAACTCTGCAGTTTCCATCAGTACTAAGAGGCACCATAAAGTCACTGATTACCCTAAAGCACACGTCAAAACTCAAATTCAGACTAAAGATGACAAAAATGCTCTGACACAGTAATGAGTTGCATGCTGGTTCCATTTCTCGGCCTGTATTTTCAAAATATGAAGAGTGGTTTAATCTTACGGCCAACACAGTAGCCTAACAATGCATGCCCTCTGTACCCTTAGGTAATTACAGGCTTTGCAAATGTTTCTCCACACTCTTTCAGGAAAGTGGAAAACGGTTATGTTTTCTCTCTTTTTCAGAATTCTGTCTTGCTCTAAGAAGTATAGGCCAGCCTAGCCTCAGTCTATGTAACTGTTTTGAAGTGAATGGAATTAGTTTATTTCACACAGGGTGAAACTCCTGCATATATTTAGTGGCCTTTACTTAATCATGTGTCTAGTTTAGTAAACCTCCGGTGTTGCAGGATAGGTCTTTGCATATAGCGTATAGAGCACAATTCAGGAAGCGGTATGCAACAGGTGCACACACACACAAAATCTTTTCACTGGTCTACACATTACTAGTCAATACATTACTGTTGGAATATCCTGGGAACTGGTGTATGCCAAACAGGGCTGCAGTGGGCCCCACCTGCAGCCTTTGGTCACTACTGGATGGGGGTGAGGAAGGAATGCAGAATGATGTCACCTTTTTTTACTCCTATAGTCTCAGCTTGTCCAGTTGTTGGCTTTGAGATTGGTCTTACATTAGAGCAATATTACCACCCTGGGCTAAGAAGATTGTATTGAAATGACCCTCCAAGGGCTACTTAAAATAGCCTCCTGGCCATTTTATCTCTGCAGCTTGATGTTAGAGGTCTGCGCTAGTTCAGAAAAAAAAGCATGATCTGACAGAGTCAGTTACTAACTTAAAATTGTTAAATCAAGAGCAAAGTATGTAGACTGATGGGATGTTCTTTGTCAGATGAAATGAGATAAACCAAATCTGACACTAGTATAAATTGGCCTGATGCTGGCAAAGTCAATGGAAGTTGGCCTGCTTATTCCAGTAATATATTTGGCTCAGTGCCTACTGGTCTTGCCTCATGGGCAACTCGTAGCATTAAAAATTGCTACATTTTTAAGAGGAGTGGTCATATACAAAAGCAGAAAATACATATTGCTGAAAACATGTTGTCACCAAATGGCACAGAAAACAGGACAGAGAAAAAATATTTACATCAGTTGGTAATAGCTGGTAGAATCAAACACATATTAAGATTCAAGGCAATTAAAAAAATTTCACTGGATTAAAATCTTGTCACAGGATAATGGTCTCCCATTGACATAAACATTCTGAAGATATGTGCTTTCAAGAAACATTAACCAGTAGCAAAATACTTAAACCATTAATTAGTTCCCACTATACTGTGGAATTAATCAATTAAAAAAGAAAGAAAACAAACTAGTTGGTGCTGGGATAGTGGAGTTGTAACAGTTAAAACAAAGACCAATCTTAAAGCTGAAAAATCACGTTTTATCTAATTGGAGTTCAAACCTTGCCCACAGTGATAGCAAGGCAAGATGACAGGGAAGGACAAAAACGCAGTTCACAAACTTGTGTAAAAGCAGAAACCAGCTTAAAACTAACACAGTTCTAAAGTCTTGTTTGTTTGTTTGTTTCCTAAATGGCAGAAGGCTTCTGTTTTGCAGTAATATGTCAAAAACTGTATCAGTTTATCTACATATCCAGGCTTGCTCTTCCTGTTCACATATGCCATGAGAATGGCAGTCATAAAAAAAATTACCTAGATTTGAGTTTTCATTTGTATAGTATATCCAAGACAGAGTACATAAAATCAGTTTAGATTGATCTAATTTCAATATCGATAGAATGAAGCTTATAGATATTTTATGAATAGTTGCCACAACACAGGCAATCTAAACTCATACTTGCAAAGGTACTTAGGTTTTTATCACTTCAGGTGCCAAAATGCAGATTTCCACATACCCTACTTTGCTGCTACCTAATTTAGAAGGCATTTATTTTCTGCCAGGATGGTTCTCAAGGAACATCGTTTTCTGCCAGGAGGAATACACAGAACCCCATAAGTTCTAATGTTGGCCAGAATTTCATAGAATGGTTAGAGTTGGAAGGGATCTTAAAGATCTTCTAGTTTCAACTCTCCTGCCACGGCCGGGGACACCTTCTACTGGACCAGATTACTCAAAGCCCCATCCAGCCTGGCCTTGAATGCTTCCAGGGATGGGACAAACACAGCTTCTCTGGGCAACTTGTTCCAGTGCCTCACCACTCTCATAGTAAAGAATTTCTTCCTAATATTTAATCTAAATCTACTCTCTTTCAGTTTAAAACCATTGCCCCTCGACCTTGTGGCCAAAAATGCTAATGGTTTCCTGGGGTGCATTAAAACAGCATGGCCAGCAGATTGAGGGAGGTTATCCTTCCCCTCTACTCTGCCCTGATGAGGCCACATCTGGATTGCTGTGTCCAGTTCTGGGCCCCTCATTTCAAGAAAGACAGGGAACTACTGGAAAGAGTCCAGCGGAAGGCAAAAAATGATCAAGGGACTGGAACATCTCTCTTATGAGGAAAGGCTGAGAGACTTGGGTCTGGTTAGGCTGGAGAAATGAAGACTGAGAGTGGTGGCCGGTACCAGGACAAGGGTCAATGGGCACAAGCTAGAACACAGGAAATTCCACCCCAACATGAAGAAAAACTTCTTTACTTTCAGGGTGACAGAGCACTGGAACAGGCTGCCCAGGGAGGCTGTGGAGTCCCCTTCTCTGGAGATATTAAAAATCTGCCTGGATGCGTTCCTGTCTAGCCTGCTCTAGGTGACCCTGCTTTGGCAGGGCATTTGGACTAGATGATCTCTGAAGGTCCCTTCCAACCACTATGATTCTGTGATTCTGTCCTATCACTACACTCTCTGGTTGGAAGTTCCTCCTCATCTTTCCATTTGAATGGGAGACTTCATAAATTCTAATTTCCTCTTCCTAAAATTTTGGAATAAGCCTTATAGATTGTATACTGTGCTTGCCCAACATCCTAGGAATGCCAGAGAAAAGTTGTTGTAACAGTGGGGAGATATCAGTATGTCAATAACTCTGCCAGAATTGGCAGAGACTTTGCCTCTCTTCCTCTTTCTATGGAGACTTTTCCTCTGCTGAGCATAATAATTAATCAGTGAGACAAAAAGAAGTTTTTAGCTTGATAGAGAGATGGAAGGGGAGTGACTCTAAAATTGTTAACAGGATATTTACTCATGAGACCTGGTCTCTAGCCTCCGTTCCAACTAGCATTTATATATTTTACACAAAGGGAAACTTCTTCCACAGAAATGACTGACATGAAATCCTTTCAAAACACACAACAATAAGCTGTTTGGACATTCCTCAGCACACGAACATGAGTTCCTGGCTTCTAAATGGGAAGAGGAAGAAAAAGAATCCCTTCTACACATCTCACCTAACTACTTTAAGTCTCAGACATCATGCAAAATAGGAGGGAGAGCTGAACGAGTGGAGGGTTCTGTGATTATGAATCCCAAGCAGGTAGAAATGTTAAGCTTGCAATGGTGAGCTGTAAATCTCACCTCAATATTTTCTCTTTTTTTGTGTAGGCACTGCTGACTCAGCACATTGATATCTGTGCACACTTTTTTCACTTAACTTTTTCTGCACTTTGAACAGTAGAGTCTAATCATCTTATGTAACGGCACAGACGGCATTACATTTTATGTCTTTCCTGAATGAAAACTCCCGTATTACTGAATTAACACCTAAATTCTTACTGGGGATCTGGGCTCAAGATAGCTTAGCTGGCTCAAGCACTGCTTTATCCATATGAAAGATCCAACTGGGATTTTATACAGCCATTGAATTAATTTAGTACCAATTAATGCGCATAACATGAGCAAACATATTATGCACATGTCTTTTCATCTGTCTGTGTATGTCTGCTAATCTAAAGTATATAGTTGTTTTTCAGGTTGGTCGTAATTTTAAATCCTTAACTTTAATGTTGCTGTGCAAGGCAGATATATTAAAAAGCCATATATTTAAAAAGAATGTGGTAGTTACAGTTCACTTATGTACAAATATATATCTACCATATAGAAGGCAGATGTATACATGATGAATAATTTGGCAGAAATTAAGAAATAAATAATATTTTGTTTTCTTGATAACTCAAATAACTTGTTCTAATACCATGCATACTGTAAACTCTTTAAAATATGGTTTTTAAATGTATACAGCGATCTTTCTCCTTTATGTCTCCAAGTACGTTCACGAATAGAACTGTGAATAAAGTTTATAAAATTAAGTTCCAAGTCAGCAAAAAATTAAACTCTCTAGAGTCTTTTCTCTGTGCTGCCACTACATTAACAATGGTATGCTCATTTAGCATTTAACTGACGATTGTACTTGACATTATGTACGAAAAGCTCTAATCATGAAAGCTTGAGTAATCTAAAACCCATCCCTGACAAGATTTCACTGCTGGAAGTCTAATTTCAAAATGTCAGCCAAGGCTGAGGAGCCATATATTGCATGCTCATTAAATGTAATAAATCCATCACAAACTTTTCAAAATCTGCTATAATCTTGCCCGTAACCCTGGAATGAATGTGAGACGATACAAAACTGAAAAAATGTTGCTTTTCATTCTATGTGATATATGAAAATGAGGCTTAATAAGGCTAACAGCTTTCATCTACTTAATTGTATAGCCAAGCTTTATCTTTCTGTGAATTAAATGATACTTTTCAACTATTTAAGTGACTGGAAAAGTATAAGACCTCTGGCTGAAAATGCAACTCTGAAAATTCACGTTTTCTAAGTATATTTCTTCTCCTCACAGTATATTGTAAGTACATCACAAGCGAAAGAGTATAATGACAAAAAATTTAGCAAGAATCTGAATGTAGACAGCTTTATCAGTGTGACCTCTTCTTTTTCATATAAATGAAACTTGACACGGTGGTTAAGAATCCAAAGAAATCTGAAATATATGTTAAATGTACAATTTCAGAGGTTGTATTTTGCTACAAAATGTGTATAGAGACCAGTGTTAGAAAATAGCCCTCTTAAGATAAACCTGCAGACCAGTCAGTATGAAAAATGAGGCCCCTACAGTTAGTTCCTCCATGTGTCAGGGAGCAGTGCTGTGCACTGATCCCAAGGCATCCCTGGACTTGCCACCCCATTACTGGGAGCAGTGGGACTGTACGAACCCCACACTGTCACCATCTGCTGAAGTCTTTGACCCAGGACTGGCCTAACTGCTGCTGAAGGAATGCAGCTGATGTGTATTTAGGTAGGCTTGAAAAGTCTCTAAACATATATTACATCCTATTACAATCAACAGCACATTCCTGTTCTGGAATGATAATTAATATCAACACTTTCACTCACAAACGTTTGGTATGTCATAATCTTTGTTTAAGAAGGTGTTACTGACAGGCAGTTTGGTTTCACACAAGATCAGAAAGGGAAAACAATTTTTAAAATGTAAATTATCTCAAGATAGCATTTGAATTCCACAGATGTTGCCTTGTATAAATTAGTTCTGAGTTTTACTTTCCACTGGTTTCAGAAAAGCAGAAGACTCCTAACCACATTTTAACCTGAAGACCTGTAGTACAAAACTTGACAGTGGGCACTTATGAATTTATCCTTCTGTCACCCAGAGCCTGGCTCCCAAAGGGAAAAAATTGCAGTGTTAGGCATTTTTTGTTAGGAGGCTGGCGCTGTCGTTGTAGGTTAGATGTGCTCTCAGAGAACAGAACAGATTAGGCCCTTCAGAGCTAGTACTTGGAGGAATATCTGGATTCTGTATCATACATGGGTTTAGAGGCACATGACATGCTGAGATTTAAAGTATGTTGTTTTTGTTTTTTTTAACTAATGGTATCTAGATTTAGTTTCTGAATATATTGCAGCAACCTGAAGTGCTCGAGTCCTTCCACAAAGAGCAAAACCATGAAGCTACTACAGTTGGCACAGAATTCTCACTGACCTCATTAAGTCCGTAATACCGCATTTTGAAGGATATTTCACACTTATCACTGGTGGGATACCCCACGGAAATGTGCTTAATGTTTAAAATGTAGACAGTTTTAAAGCCAATAGTCTATGCATCTGTAATATCTTCAACTGCTTTAAGTTAAGCTACTACAATTTAAGTGGAGTTGATGACTAATGTGCTTGCATATTAGTATTTTCAAGAAAAGGGTAAGATATTAGTGCTGTCTTATCAACAAAAGTCTCTGGTTAAATGCTAAACATAGTTAGATTAAGAAATAAATCAATTCTTTCTACACTAAAGATAGAAAAGGTACTGAAAATCAGGCTAAATTAAGTCCTCTATGGCACACAAACTTGTGCTTATACATGGCAAGATCAGTAACAGAGAAGCTGCAAGGTTGAAGTTAAATCAGTTTAAGATTACATTGCAAATTTATACCAATGTTTCTGATCAAATATTAAGTTTTGTGCTGAGATGGAAGAATCTAGAGGCATAAAGAAAGTGTCACAGTCACTCGTGAGAGCACAACCTGTCACTTCTTTTGTAAAATGATTGGAACACCCACTGTCCCCTGGGAGCCTGTAGGCAAATCAACCCCACTAGCTGCTTAGAAATGTTAACATGGCAGCCTTGTCAGTATTCTGATTGCTCACAGAAAAACTTAATAGAAAGAGTAATAAATTCAGCTGGATATAATGTCATGACTACTTAACATAGGACATGACTTGAAAAGCAACTCAACTCAACTCATGACTCACTGAAAAGCAACTATATCACTGCGCAAAATAAGATCCAATTCAAGCAGCTTGTTCAGGGACCCATAACACGTTCTCAGCTTCTCACTGCCATAAAGGCTGCTGATACTTACTTCTAACAAAAACTAAAATGCCACGAATGCGAAACAAGTGGTACAGGAAATCACGTGACATGAAGAACCAGATGTCAAATATGCAAAAAAATATCCAATGTGCTTCTACAGTAAAGACTTCACCTACCGCTGTCAGCCTCATTAAAAGGCTAAATATTATTTTGAACTCTGAGATATTTCAGAAGTAAGGAAGGCTTATAATTAGTTGAATTGTTCAAATTGATAACTTCCCTAAAATAAGACTAAGGAATATATAAATGGTATTATGCATTGATATGTATTAGAATAATGTACTATAAAAATTAGAAATATTTTAGATGTATTTTTTGGTTTTCAAAAGAATATAGCCACTTAAGTATTTTTCAAACATATCTTCAGATAAAGAAAAAGTCAAAAATAGCATATTACCTTTTAATTCAGTAGCATACTCTGTGCATTTCTCATGCCTTTAAGCTCAGATATTTGCCTGAATTTCATTATCTATGTATCTATCACATTGCCTTTGTTTCCACTGTTTGCTCATATTGGAAATGTGTCAATAAGATGTTGCATTTTGACCTAGGAATTTTGAAGCTGGTAGATTTAATCACTCATGGGCTGTATTCTACTCTCATACATACTCGTAGATGCCATCATAATCAAAGTTGTGTATTTGAAAGTCAAAATTAATATATGGTTGATTACTATTTGGAAAATCCTGCGCTCACCGACATACACATGTACACGTGCATGCATGCACACTGTCACACATACATGCACAAAGAAAAGTCCTGTATAACTTCCTGGATTTATTTAGAATTTATTCCAAACTGCTCTGGAATTCTATATTTTCAAGAGATGCATTGAATATTCTCCAAAAATCTAAAAAAAAGATACAGTATTTTTTAAGAATAATGGAAATACTGAACAGTTACCACTTTAAATGAACACAGGACTTTTCCATAAGAGTGTTTAGTACATGAACCATGAATTATTGTTCAGGGATATTTATGTAAAAGCTAACTGATCCACAGAGATGGGTGATAATGGTTACTTTAGCCTTTTTACAGTGCCACAATCATTGCTACAAAAGGCCTCTCTTAACGGGAATTATTGCATAGGTCCCAGAGCTTTTGTGGGACTCCAAAGAATTGACTTCAGAATTAGGGTCTAATTCAGTTGCAGGCACTATCATCTATCAAATTCTGTTGATTAAATGTCCTGTTTACTACAGCTGTATAACAAATGGTTAGATCTTTTCATTTCAAATCCACCCTGCAACTCAGTACCTGGAAAACCCTCCCATCAGAAAAGATGGCTTAAAAATAATTTTAAAAAACTACGATAAGGATTGCTATATGCAAGGCAAAGAAGGGTATGCCACAAGTAAACAGGTCAATACTAAAAAAATAGAAATTTTGCTTCTGTGTTGCATCTGCCGCAATTAGTCTTTGATGACATTATCTAAAAGTATTTCTAATGTATGGTATGTTGTTGTTTTGGCAGGCATAGTCAATACAAAAGGGTGTTCCTTGGATAGGTCCTATGTGAAATGCCTTAGTTCTGTCCCAGCAATATTTGTGAAACTCCTTGGGCCTTTCTTCACTTTGGTGCCAACACATACTGCTGAATAAATATCCATCATTTCCAAAGCACTGCAGGGTTTTAAGCTTAATTTGAAAGCACTGAAGGATTTTATGCTGCACAGCCCCCATTATAATCTGGGGGCATTGTGCAGTTCAGAAAGCACTGTATGAAAAATCTACCCCTAAATGAGAGTTGGGAGGGAATGAATCCCATATTTGGAATTAAAGAAACCAAAAGAACAGCACCCATTCTATTGCTCTTTGACAGGCAGCTAGAAGAAATGAAGAGGGATATATTTGCTAGTATGTTTGAGGTACTTTGTGCCCAGCATTTGATACAAAGCAATTGTAAACTAATTGCTTAAACAGGCAGCAGAGGGTTTATGGCCTGTTTGCATTTTGAAAGGAATGCAAAGAAGCTGAACTAGACTTCAGGCTTGATTTTTACTGTTTTTAACTGTACCTAGTGACTCTGTGTGCTGAGTGTGATGGTTTTCAAGTATTTTTGCTGTTACACTATACCTGCCATTTTACAAGGGTTTACTGGCTGCAGATACAAGCCGATTGACAACCCAGCCCTCTTTAATGTTTTTCACCTAGCCCATATTTTAACATGGATTTTAAAAGGCAGATTTAAGTAAACACAGATACAGTGCTAGATATAGGGAAGTGAACTGATGTTCTGAGCATCAATCTAATGTTCTCAGTCTCTGACAGCACAGAGATAAAAAAAACGCCTAAGATCAGCCTGGAAGGTGGGTGTGTAATAACCTGTTTATTAATTTATTGAGTTCAGTTTTCTCTGTTTAAAATGCTTAATTCCTTTAATGGATAAAAATAACAGGTTTACAAAGATAGATTTGATTTTTAAAAGGTAATATTAGTCATAAATTAATCAAAAAATGCCTGGCCTACTTTAAAAGGTGACGTAGCAGCTCAAGATACGAGTATAGCATGAGAGACAGTGATGTTCAGCTTGCTAAGGGAAAAAAAAAAGCTACATAGTGTGATTTCCTATAATAGCATAAAGCCACACAGGATGAGGGCAATCACATGACAGAATGGATGGTTTTGTGAAGGGGCTTCAGATGAAGCCTTTAGATCATGGGGCTCTCTCACACCCTTGCACAAGGCAGTTTCTCAGTCCTACTCTGTGCCATGCGTCTGTCAGAGTGTCAGTGCCACATTACATTGCTGTCTGGTTTAGGATACAATGCCCCCACTAGGACTACTGGATTTTAGAATCATAGAATCATAGAATCCTAGGGTTGGAAGGGACCTTAGTAGATCATCTAGTCCA